>CM059323.1:7372150-7619650 GCA_030340685.1 Protosalanx chinensis
ACACGCACATGTTTATCATATGCAGCGTGTTCATGGAACACCCAGGAGTTGTCACATGAAGGCAGACATATTTCCAGTCAGAATCAGAATCAGAATGGGTTTTTATTTGCCATGAAAGTTACTTTAATAGGTGCCTGCCGAGGCAGCCATTCACATCGCCATCTATGAGTCATGTCAGTTATGAACTGCTTGAAGCTTCTGTTTCTGAATCTAACCCCCTCTCTCCTCCTCCCCTCCACTCTCTCTCTCCCCCCCCCTCCCCTGCAGGCGTGGTGGGTGGGGCAGAGTGTTCCTGTGGGAGGAGCCACTTTACCTGTGCCGTCAGTGCGTTTGGAGAGTGTACATGTATCCCCGCCCAGTGGCAGTGTGACGGAGACAACGACTGTGGTGACCATAGCGACGAAGACGGCTGCAGTGAGTTCACAACTGACCTCTCTCTCATCTCTTCCTCCCTCTCTTTATCTCCTCCCCCTCTCCTCTCCTCTCTCCTTTCCTCCCCCTCCTCTGTCTCATCTCTCTAGCTCCATATCTCACTTGTGTTTTGTCTCTGTGTGTTTAGACAGTCACGGGGGGGGGGGGGGGGGGGGGGGGGGCGCTCACTACTGTGGGGGGTGGACTCACTGCTCTGGATTCTCTAAGCTGTATTGATCCATGCTGATACGATCACTTGTGCATCTGGTCGCTTGTTATTGATTGCTAGATCGTAGGTCGTTTGAGCAGACATGTAAACAGAACGTGGATGTTAGACTTTCAATTAGTGCTTCTTAATCCATTAGTACTGTCTGATCAATAATCTCTCCTTAAATTATCTTCCGCTCCTTCTCTCTCTTTTTTTCTCTCTCTTTCTTTCTCTGCATTCTGTCTCTCTTTCTCTCCTCCCCCTCTCTTGGTCTCTCATGCCCCTTACCTCCCTCCCTCCCGCCCCCCTCTGGGTCCGATCTGGTTCAGATAGCTGTTGTTCAGGCACCGGGACATTATCTCAGCCAGTTTTTGGATAACTGACTAACGTATCACAGGGGGATTGTGGGTAGGAAGGGGTCATGTGACCCGGTCATGTGACCCGCGGCTTGTTACTCTGATTTAATTAACTCAGAGTGCTCAAGGAGACAGTCTCGTAAAAAGCGACCTGTGATTTGATGGTTTTTATTAACGTTCTCCAAACACAGTTTATAATTGAATTTATGGGGGCAGTTATTTCTCAAGCATCTGGTCGTGGAAATATTCCATGAGAGAACGTTCAGTGTGTGTGTGTCTGTGTGTGCATCATTGGAATAGCAAAGTAAGAGTCTTTGGAGACAGAGAGAGAGAGTGAAACAGAGAGAGAGAGAGAGTGAGAGAAAGAGAGACAAGGAGAGAAACAGAGAGAGACAGAAAGAGGGAGAGAGAGAGAAACAGAGACAGGGAGAGAGACAGAGAGAGACAGAGAGAGACAGAGACATAGGGAGGAATTCACACGCATGCAAAGAATCCCATGATTCAGCAAGAGGTTGTAAACTGTGGCTCAATGCACACTAACACACACACACACTCTCACACACACACACACACACAGTCTGACATTTGCTGAAGTGTGTGTTGATATCTCATGAGGAGACAGGGCCAATTTATGTCAATTTACCAATTTAGAAAGAGCTGAACTTTCTGGACTCAACAACACATTATGCAGGACAGGAATGAGTGTGTGTGTGTGTGTGTGTGTCAGAGAACAGCAGGACACTTAGTGTGTGTGTGTGTAAACCTCCAGATCTAATTAAGCTGGAATCCAGACCAGAGACATGCCAGAGTGTGTATATGTACAGTCTGTGTATGTCTATAATACACACATACACACACACACACACACCACACATACATACATACATACACACATACATGTGGGTAACTGTGGAGCCAGTAGTTGTGACATCATGGGTGACATCAAGGTGACAACTGGTGACATCCTAGTAGCATCAAGATGACATCACCGTGACATCATGGTGCTATCTGGAACTGTTTGTTACCTGGAAGTTTTTTTGACCAACAAAGGCTTTTAGTAAATACAACTAAATCCTGCAGTTTGTATCACTCCCTCTCTCTCTCTCTCTCTCTGTCTCTCTCTCTCTCTCTGTCTCTCTCTCTCTTTCTCTCCCTCCTTTCTCTCTCCCTCTCTCTCTTTCCTCTCTTTCACTCTCTGTGTGTCTTCCTCTCTCCCTCTTCTCTCTCCTCTCTCTCACTCCTCTCTCCCCCTCTCTCCCTCTTGCTCTCTCTCTCTCTCTCTCTCTCTCTCTCTCTCTCTCTCCCCCCTCTCCCCCTCTATCACACATACCAGGACTGGTGTCCTGCAGGGTAGAAAGGCTTAGCTCTGGAACAGTAACTGCTTTGGGCCAGAATAAGTGTGTGTGTGTGTGTGTGTTTGTATGTGTGTGTTCAGGGGCCTGTTTTCATCCTGGCAGGTTAGACTCCACTAAGAGTAATCACCAAAACAGCCAGAGCTACTCTCCCCTCTCTTTCCCTCTCCTCTCTCCCCTCTCCTCTCTCCCATATCCTCTCTCCCCTTATCATCCCAGGGGAGGGGGTGGGGAGTGTATCCTCTAAGTAAAACTGGACCCCCCTCCAACCCATACACACACATAATCTTCTGCTCTGACAAACCCTGGCCAATCAGAGAGCAGCTCTGCCTGTGGGGGTGCGGCTAACCAGCGTGGGACAAGGACAACTCTTAGAGGATAAGATTAGACCCTCCCTCCCTCCCTCCTGACTTCAGAGCCAAGGTCAGGGTAACTTTTGAGTGTGTCCTTAAACCCTCCTCCTCTCATCTCCTCTTCTCTCCTCTTCACTTACCTAAATATTTATCCCCACTCCTCTGGTGAGTCAGGGATACTTGGTTTGGAGAAAGGGTGGTCATTAGAGAAAGACTAAGGGAGAGAGAGAGAGACTGAGGGAGGGAGACTGAGGGTGAGAGAGCAGGAGAGAGAGAGGGACAGAGGGAGATTGAGACTGAGGGAGAGAGAGAGCAGGAGACTGAGGGAGAAAGTAACATAAACTGATGTAATTTGGTTGTTTATGAACTACCACAGCTGAAGGGTGTGTGTGTGTGTGCGCGCTTCCGTGTGTGCGTGTTTGCGTCCATGTGCGTTGCGCATGTGTGTGTCCTTGTTTTGATTATACGATGCCTCTGTTATTGATCTGGCATCATTCATGTTTCACTCTTTGAAATTCTCTCTCCTCTCTCTCTCTCTCTCTCTCTCTCTCTCTCTCTCTCTCCTCTCTCTCTCTCTTTCTCATTCTCAAACACACACAACCAATGGTGCCCAGGCACACAGTGTGTGGTTGTGGAGGGTCCTCCTCTCCTCAGACAGAGGAGACGAAAGAGGGGTGGAAAGAATTGAGATTGAGGGTGAGATTTAGACAGTGTCCTAAGTGCTAAAACAGCCAGCTATGTACTCTCCTGGGTAGACAGCTGTTTCTTTCCTCTCCTCAACCCCCTCTCTCCCTCCCCCTGGTAGAGAGGTGAGAGAGGTGTTCAGGCAGGTATATTGCTCCCATCAGAGTGTCATGATTGAGCTATTCTCCAGTAGAGAGAGAACGAGTTACCTTGAGGGTCATGTAAATACTCACATACTCACACTCCTCTCCACCCATCCCTCCCTCGCTCTCTTAGATCTCAGGTCACCTCTCTCTCTTTGTCTCTCTGTCTCTCGGTCTAAGTGTGTGCGTGTGAGGGGGGGTAGGAGGTAAGTGTGTGTGTGTGTGTGGGGGGGGGGGGGTACGTGTGTGTGTGTGTGTGTGTGCGAGAGGAGGTAAGTGTGTGTGTGTGGGGGTTAAAGTGAGTGTATATGTGAGGGGGGGTTAATTGTGTGTGTGTGAGGGTGGGGGGGGGGGTAAGTGTGTATGATCATGTTAGGAGGACAGGTGTCTGGGAACAACATTCAATATATTAATTGCTCTGACGGGAATAGCATTGAAAAGGGCGAGACAAGGTCATGTGTGTGTGTGTGGACACTCTGTCACACGGTGTGTGTGAGAGAGAGCTCTGGGATGAGAAGAGATAAGAGTTCAAAGCAGGAAGATGATAGAAGATACCTCATCAACTGTACACTGACTGATCTGATCACACACACACACGCACACATACCATACGCACACATACCATACACACACGCGCACATATACCTCACGCATACATATCACACGCACACACACCACACACATGTACCACACACCATAGACACACACACATATAGAGAGATGAGGTGTATCTAACTCTCTTGTCTGGGTGAATAATATAGTTTCATCACATGAGGAGTCATTCAGGCTGCCTGAAACCAGGAGACTCACTCACACACACACACTCCCACATTCACACACACACACACACTCACACACCCACACACTCACACATTCACACACACACACACACACACACATACACACACACACCATACACACACACTCTCACACACATACACTCTCACACACACACACACACGCACAGTCACATACACAATCGCACTCTAACGTTCCTCAGTCAGACAGTAGACTGATGGTCTGTCTACCTCGTCCACCAGATGATGTCATGCATGTTTTATGAAGCGCATTCAGTGTGGTCAATATTTCATCTGACTGGACCAGAGTGGAGCAGAGCTGTGTGCTGTCTGCTGTGTACTGTGTGTGCTGTCTGCTGTGTACTGTGTGTTGTGTGTGCTGTCTGTGCTGTGGGTTGTGTGTGCTGTCTGCTGTGTGTGGTGTCTGCTGTGTGTGCTGTCTGCTGTGTGTGTTGTGTGTGCTGTATGCGCTGTGTGCTGTCTGCTGTGTGTGCTGTCTGCTGTGTGTGTTGTGTGTTGTGTGTGTTGTGTGTGCTGTGTGCGCTGTTTGCTGCCTGCTGTGTGCTGTGTGTGCTGTGTGTGCTGTGTGTGCAGGGAAGCCCTCAGAAAGAGTTTAGCCTGAGGGCTTCCTGAAACAGGGGGGTCCTCTCAATCCTGTCTCCCCCAGCAGTAGTGTGTGTGTAACACCTCCCCCCTCTCTCTTCCAGCAGAATTAGTGTGTGTGTGTAACGCCTCCCCCCTCTCTCTCCCAGTAGTAGGTGTGTGTGTGTGTAATGTCTCCCCCCCCTCCCAGCAGCATTAGTGTCTGTGTGTGTAACGCCTCCCTCCTCTCTCTCCCAGCAGCATTAGTGTGTGTGTAACGTCTCCCCCCTCTCTTTCCCAGCAGTAGGTGTGTGTGTGTGTAGCGTCCCCCCCTCTCTCCCAGCAGCTGTAGTCTGTGTGTGTAAGGCATCCCTCCTCTCTCTCCCTGCAGTAGAGTGTGTGTGTGTGTGTGTAACGTCTCCCCCTCTACCTCCCAGTAGCATTAGTGTGTGTGCATGTGTAACGTCTCCCCTTCTCTCTCCCAGCAGTATTGTGTGTGTGTGTGTGTGTAATGTCTCCCCCCTCTCTCCCAGCAGCATTAGTGTGTGTGTGTAATGTCTCCCCCCTCTCTCCCAGCAGCATTAGTGTGTGTGTATGTAACGTCTCCCTCCTCTCTCCCAGCAGTATTAGTGTGTGTGTATGTAACGTCTCCCTCCTCTCTCCCAGCAGTATTGTGTGTGTGTGTGTAATGTCTCCCCCCTCTCTCCCAGCAGCATTAGTGTGTGTGTATGTAACGTCTTCCCCCACCTCTCCCAGTAGCATTAGTGTGTTTGTGTGTAATGCCTCCCCATCTCTCCCTCCCTGCAGCATTATTGTGTGTGTGTGTGTGTGTAATGTGTCCCCCCTCTCTCTCAGCAGCATTAGTGTGTGTGTGTGTTATGTCTACCCCCTCTCCCAGAAGTTTTAGTGTGTGTGTGTGTGTGTAATGCCTCCCCCCCTCTCCCTCCGAGCAGCATTACTGTGTGTGTGTGTGTGTGTGTGTGTAAGGCCTCCCCCCTCTATCCCAGCAGCATTAGTGTGTGTGTGTGTGTGTAACGCCTCCCCCCCTCTCTCTCCCAGCAGTATTGTGTGTGTGTGTTTAACATCTCCCCCCTCTCGCTTCCAGCTGCATTAGTGTGTATATGTGTGTGTGTAACGTCTCCCCCCTCTCGCTCCCAGAAGCATTAGTGTGTGTGTGTGTGTGTGTGTGTAACGTCTCCCCCCTCTCCCTCCCAGAAGCATTAGTGTGTGTATGTAACATCTCCCCCCTCTCACTCCCAGCAGCATTAGTGTGTGTGTGTGTGTGTGTAACGTCTCCCCCCTCTCACTCCCAGAAGCATTAGTGTGTGTGTGTGTAACATCTCCCCCCTCTCACTCCCAGCAGCATTAGTGTGTGTGTGTGTGTGTAACGTCTCCCCCCACCTCTCCCAGCAGCATTAGTGTGTTTGTGTGTAATGCCTCCCCATCTCTCCCTACCTGCAGCATTATTGTGTGTGTGTGTGTAATGTCTCCCCCCTCTCTCTCAGCAGCATTATTGTGTGTGTGTGTGTGTAACGTCTTCCCCCTCTCTCTCCCCCCCAGTGCTCCCCACCTGCTCACCTCTGGACTTTCACTGTGATAACGGAAAGTGTATTCGCCGCTCCTGGGTGTGTGATGGAGACAACGACTGCGAGGACGACTCTGACGAACAGGACTGTCGTGAGTAACACACACACGTACACACCCTCACTCTCACACACCGTCACACAGACATCAGACATGTTGAGGGTCTGTTTTGAGCTCAGCTTTCCTGCTGCCCAGGAGTTCACAACACACTTTCACCAGAGGTCACCGCTGCCATGACAACGGTACCTGACCAAACCCCTGACATCAGCGTTAACACACTCCCTCTTGCTGCCTGGAGGGTGTGTGTGTGCGTGTGTGTGTGTAAATACCGGAACAATTTCACGCTCAACCAGTTTGAAGTTTCTTTGTAGTTCAGCTTTGTGGAACTGTAGTTCTTGTCCTGCCTGTCTGCCTGCCTGTCTGTCTCTCCCCCCCCCCTCCATATCTCCCCCTTCCTCTCATCTCCCCCCCCCCCCCCCCCCTCTATTTGACCTATATTCCAGACAGGCTGTCTGCTAGCAGAGGTTTGTCTGCAGACACATGAATGTTTCATCTTCAACTCCCTCCCTCTCTCTCTCTCTCTCTCTCTCTCCATCCCCCCCCAAACATGATGTTTGTCTCCAAAAGTTTAGAGTTTAATCACGTCCCATAATCACACAGTATAAACGAGTCAGGTGGCTGAGCAGTGAGGATGTTGGGTTGGTAATCAATCTGATTTGAACCCCAGCTGTCCCAACATGACGTTGTGTCCTTGGGCAAGACACTTCACCCTACTTGCCTCAGGGGGAATGTCCCTGTAATTGCTCTGGATAAGAGCGTCTGCTAAATGCCTAAATGTAAATGTGTGTGTCCTTTGTGTGTGTCCAGCCCCCAGGGAGTGTGAGGAGGATGAATTCCACTGTCAGAACGGCTACTGTATCCGCAGCCTATGGCACTGTGATGGAGACAACGACTGTGGAGACAACAGTGATGAACAGTGTGGTGAGACACACAGACACACACACACACACGCACCACACACGCACGCACACACACACATTTATACATACTCCCTTATACACCGGCTCACAAACACACTTATTCACACAAGCAATGTGTGTGTGCCTGTGTGCCTGTGTGTGTGTCCAGACATGAGGAAGTGTTCAGATAAGGAGTTCCGCTGCACAGACGGCAGCTGCATCGCTGAGCACTGGTACTGTGACGGCGACACGGACTGTAAAGACGGCTCAGACGAAGACAGCTGCCGTGAGTTTCTGTCTGGGTGTGTGGGGGGGGGGGGAGTCCTGTCTGATCTGCTCCACTAACCGTGTGTCTGTGTGTGTCTGTGTCCCTGTGTGTGTGTGCGTGTTAACAGCATCAGACGTGCTCACTGCAACCTGCAGTGTGGAGGAGTTTCAGTGTGCGTACGGTCGCTGCATCCTGGACATCTACCACTGTGACGGAGATGATGACTGTGGAGACTGGTCTGACGAGTCTGACTGCTGTGAGTACACTCACACACACACACTGCACACACACACACACACTGCACACACACACACACACTGTAGACACACACACACTCCACACACACACACACACACACTTGCACTGTACACACACACACACTGTACCCACACACACTGTACCCACACACACACACACACACAATTTTTCTCTCATATTCTCTCCCCACCTGTTGTTTTGATCTCACCCTCATCAGCACAGAGGTTTTAATCATTCCTTCTGTGTGTGTGTGTGTGGTTATGTGTGTGTGTGGTTATATGTGTGTGTGTGGTTATTTGTGTGGTAATGTGTGTGTGTGTGTGGTTATGTGTGTGTGTGTGTGTGTGTGTGTACAGCCTCCCATCAGCCCTGCAGGTCAGTAGAGTTCATGTGTGGCAGTGGAATGTGCATCAACGCTGGCTGGAGATGCGATGGTGAATCAGACTGTGACGACCAATCAGACGAGAAGAACTGCAGTAAGTAGCCAATAAGATGCGCACACCTCATTAATGTATACATGTACATACACAGACTTCACACACAGACCTAGAGTATATAACACAGACTTATATACAGAGCTGCAGTATATAAGTATAACATGTACCTCTACACAGACCAACAGTCCAGTAAACCTGTGTAACTGTAACTACCCTCCAGCAAGCTCCATGTGTACGGCTGACCAGTTCCGCTGTGCGTCTGGGCGCTGTGTGCGGTTGTCATGGAGATGCGATGGCGAGGACGACTGTACTGATGGCAGTGACGAGGACAACTGTGAGAGGACAGGTGAGGACCATGATGTCACGTCCTGCCTGAGGATGATGAGGAGGATGGTCCCTCAGCCGTCCATACTTTCACTTTTGTAGTCGTCAAGTTTAGAGGAACCCCCAAAGCTGAAGCTGCTGGTCGCCATAAGGACGTCTTGTGCTTGTCGCCATGACGTTTTCTTCTGCTTGTTGCCATGACGGCGTGTTGTGCTATAGCAGTGGTTGTGATTCAGTCAGTTTGGTCCTTGTTGTCCCAGACTCGCCCCCCTGCGCCTCAGACCAGTTCCTGTGTGGGAATGGCCGCTGTATCGGCCAGAGGAAGGTGTGTAACCAGGTCAACGACTGTGGAGACGGCTCGGACGAGACGCCACACCAAGACTGCCGTGAGCACGGGAAGGGAGGGGGAGGGGGGTTAGTGGTGAGGGTGGTGGTGAGGGTGGTGTGGTGTTTGTGTGCGTGTCCTAGTTAGTCAGTTCTGCCTTTGATAACGTTATGGTACGTGTGTGTGGTGTGTGTGTGTCCGTGTTAGCTAACGTTATGGTACGTGTGTGTGGTGTGTGTGTCTGTGGTGTGTGTGTCCGTGTTAGCTAACGTTATGGTACGTGTGTGTGTCTATGGTGTGTGTGTCCGTGTTAGCTAACGTTATGGTACGTGTGTGTGGTGTGTGTGTCTGTGGTGTGTGTGTCCGTGTTTGCTAATGTTATGTTATGGTATGTTTGTTTGTTTACCTATGTTAACATTACGGTGTGTGTGCGCAGGTCCGCGCTCCAGCGATGGAGACTGTAACCTAGGTAACGGGGGCTGTTCTCAGAAGTGTCAGATGGTCAGAGGTCAGGTGACCTGCACCTGCCACACCGGGTACAGACTCGGCGATGATGCCCGCACCTGCCAAGGTGAGGGGGGCGTGAGGGGTTTATACAGCGTGGAACTGTGTGTGACTCTGCATGTGACTGTGTGACTGTGTGTGTGTGCAAACTGTGCATTACAGACACATGTGCATGGTTAAGAGCTTTCAGGATCTAGTATTTTACTTAGTCTGTTATCAACATATATTCCCCCCACCCCCACATCTTCCGCTTTGGTGCGGTCCAGATGTGGATGAGTGTGCTGAGGAAGGCTACTGCAGCCAGGGCTGTACCAACACAGAGGGGGGGTTCCAGTGCTGGTGTGTGCAAGGCTACGAACTGAGACCAGACAAGAGAAGCTGCAAAGCTCTGGGTGAGGAAACAGGAACATCTCAGATGGGTTATTTATCTGTTACTGTCCTCTTGGTAAACACCAGGTCTGAATCCCTCCCTCCCTTTCTCCCTCACTCCCTCCTTCCCTCCCTTTCTCTCTTCATCCCTCCCTCCCTTTCTCTCTCCCTTCCTCCCTTTCTCTCTCTCTCCCTCCCTCCCTTTCTCTCTCTCTCCCTCCATTTATTTCTTTCTCCCTCCCGCCCTCCCTTTCTCTCTCCCTCCCTCCCTCCCTTTCTCTATCCATCCTTTCCTCCAGGCCCAGAGCCAGTCCTGCTGTTTGCTAACAGGATAGATATCCGGCAGGTCCTGCCTCACCGTTCAGAATACACGCTCCTCCTGAACAACCTGGAGAACGCCATCGCTCTGGACTTCCATCACCAGCTGGAGCTGGTGTTCTGGTCTGACGTCACGCTGGACCGTATCATGAAGGCCAACCTCAACGGCTCCAATGTAGAGGAGGTGGTCTCAACTGGCCTGGAGAGCCCAGGTACGAGAGAGGGGGGAGGAGGAGGAGAAGGGGGAGGGCAGGAAGAGGAGGAGAGGAGACGGAGGTGAGGACTGTGTAGAGAGATGAGGATGACATAAAGATTTGGTTTGTCCCCCAGGTGGTCTGGCTATAGACTGGATCCATGACAAGCTGTTCTGGACAGACTCAGGAACCTCCCGCATTGAGGTGTCCAACCTGGATGGAACCCACCGGAAGGTATTGCTGTGGCAGAGCATGGAGAAACCACGAGCCATTGCCCTGCATCCTATGGAGGGGTAGGAAACACATACACACACATACACACTCTCACACACACTCACACACACATTCACACTCACACACACACACACACTCACACCCACATACATACACACACACACACATACACACACACACACTCATACACACACACACCCACACATACACACCTACACATAGACACGCTCACATACACACAAACCCTCACACAGCTAGTGACCTTGGAGACACTAACTTGTTTAGCTCGTTATGGCTCTTATTTGCGTGTGTGTAATTGAGAGTGTTGGTAAATGAGGTTTACAGACAGCCCGGAGGTCTTGTGACCTGCTTCACTAAAGAATCTAAACTGGTCTGTTTTCTTCTAGAACAACGTTGAACTAAAGCATCCTCTTCCTCCTCTCTTCCTCCTCCTCTCTCCTCCTCTCCTCTCTTCTTCCTCTCCTCTCCTACTCTTCTCCTCCTCTCCTCTCTTTCTCCTCTCCTCCTCCTCTCCTCCACTCCTCGTCCTCTCCTCCTCTCCTCTTTTCCTTCTCTCCTGTCCTCTCCCCTCCTCTCCTCTCCTCCTCTTTTCCTCCTCTCCTGCACTCTCCTCCTCTCTTCTTTTCCTCCTCTTCTGTCCTCTCCTCCTCCTCTCCTATTTTCCTCCTCTCCTCTCCAGTAAGATATACTGGACAGATTGGGGGAACACCCCTCGTATTGAATACGCCAACATGGACAGCTCGAACCGTCGCATTATTGCCGACACCCACCTGTTCTGGCCAAACGGCCTGACCATCGACTACGCTGGGCATCGCATGTACTGGGTGGACGCTAAACACCATGTGATCGAGAGAGCAGATCTGGACGGACGCAACCGCAAGGCTGTTATCAGTCAGGGTGAGACTCACACACACACTCTCTCACACACACACACCAACACACTCACACACTCACACACGCACACTCACAGACTCACACACTCACAATGAGTGGGAATATATTGCATTGGATTCTTAAGCCATTCTACCATGTGGAGTTCATCAGTGCCATATTTCTACTTGAGCACAGCCACACACATGGCTGTGTGCACACACCAACACAGCCCTGCCTCATGTTGCTCACATATCCACTGTGACAAAATGACAGGTGGGGAAATGTATTAAGCAGACTTTCCTGAAGTGCACACACACGGAGAGAGGGAGAGAAAGAGGGAGAGGGAGAAGAGGCAGAGGGAGGACCTAGGAACACTGTGATTGGTCCTCTCCCTTCACAGTTTGCTCAGCCAACATGTCTATTCATCAGCATTACACACACACACACAGGGCAACCTACCCACCCCACTCAGTCAGACTGAGTCAGACTGAGTCAGACTGAGTCAGACTGATCCAGTGCAACTCAGTCAGACTGATCTGGTGTAGCTCAGACTGATCCAGTGCAGCTTTGACTGATCCAGTGCAGCTCAGATGTTTAATGTTGTGGGTTTAACTTGCTCCCTTCTCTCTCCTCCCCTGCCCCCCTCTGTATCTTTCTCTCCTACTCTCCCTCCCTCATCCTCACCTCCTCTCCAGGCCTCCCGCACCCCTTTGCCATCACTGTGTTTGAAGACAGTCTATACTGGACTGACTGGCACACCAAGAGCATCAACAGCGCTAACAAGTTCACAGGAAAGAACCAGGAGATCATCCGCAGCAAGCTGCACTTCCCCATGGACATCCACACCCTGCACCCTCAGAGACAGCCTGCAGGTAACACATACACGCCCTGCACCCTCAGAGACAGCCTGCAACATCACCCTACACCCCCATTGGCTTACCTGTCCCTGTCCCTCTCCCCTTCAGGTGGGCGGAGTCGCTGTGGGACCAATAACGGAGGCTGCAGCCACCTGTGTCTCCCTAGCAACAAGACCTTCACCTGTGCCTGTCCTACTGGCTTCAACAAGGTGGACCAGCATACCTGTGCCTCTAGTAAGTACCAGACAGCTAGTCATACACTGATACAGTACCTGACAGATACAGTCATACACTGACACAGTACCTGACAGCTACAGTCATACACTGACACAGTACCTGACAGCTACAGTCATACACTGACACAGTACCTGACAGCTACAGTCATACACTCACACAGTACCTGACAGATACATTCATACACTGACACAGTACCTGACAGCTACAGTCATACACTCACATAGTACCTGACAGCTACAGTCATACACTGACATAGTACCTTAACAGCTAAAGTCATACACTGACACAGTACCTGACAGCTACAGTCATACACTGACACAGTACCTTATAGCTACAGTCATACACTGACACAGTACCTTATAGCTACAGTCATACACTGACACAGTACCTTATAGCTACAGTCATACACTGACACAGTACCTGACAGCTACAGTCATACACTGACACAGTACCTTATAGCTACAGTCATACACTGACACAGTACCTGACAGCTACAGTCATACACTGACACAGTACCTTATTGCTACAGTCATACACTGACACAGTATCTTATAGCTACAGTCATACACTGACACAGTTACAGGCATACACTGAGACGGCTACAGTCATACACTGACACAGTTACAGTCATACACTGACACAGATATAGTCATACACTGACACAGTTACAGTCATACACTGACACAGATACAGTCATACACTGACACAGTTACAGTCATACACTGACAGTATCTGACAGCTACAGTCATACGTGTCAACATGAATGTGCCTGTATATTAAACTGTCAGGAGTTTGTAGTTTGTAGCTCTGGCTGAAGTAACCGTATCAGCCAGGTTGTCTAGGTAGAAACACAGTTCAATGATTGTAATATCAGCCCAGCATTAGGTTGCTGTATTTAGTTATCATTCCTAGTGTGCGTGTTTTGATTTGTCCATATTCTAGCATGTGTGTAGCATCTTTTTGGTGTGTGTTGTGTGTGCTGACCCTGTTATGAAGGCTCGATCCCTGACAGAAGACCTCTGGTCTTTGATCAGGTCTTGACAAGTTCCTGCTTTTTGCCCGAAGGACGGACATCCGTCGAGTCAGCTTCGACACGGACGACATGTCTGATGATGTCATCCCTCTGGCGGATGTCCGTAACGCCGTCGCTCTGGACTGGGACTCTGCCGGGGGCTTCATCTACTGGACTGATATCACTACTGACTCCATTAACCGCGCCCAATGGGACGGCTCCAAACAGGAGGTCAGTGCCGCTCTGCGGAGGTGAACAAGTGCACCTGGGCCGTGCAGGGGAGGGAGAGAGCAGGCGTGTGATGCTGCAACATTGACCTCTGCTGGCTGAAAGCTGTTATTACAGGCTCAGATCAGATGTGGTTGTGTTTGCAGTCTTTCTGACTTTAGTTTGTGTGTGTGTGTGTGTGTGTTTCAGGTGGTGGTGGACACTAGTCTTGAAAGCCCTGCAGGTTTGGCTATAGACTGGGTGACTAACAAGCTGTACTGGACTGATGCAGGTACAGTAACTACACACACGTCAGCCTCCACACTGTAGAATAGCTACAGCAACAGGATTGGCGGCTATTACAACACGGAAGTACAATAACTGTTATTTTGTTGTATGTGTGTGTGTGTGTGCGCGTGTGTGTGTATCAGGTACGGATCGTATCGAGGTGTCTTGTGCTGATGGCACCATGCGCACCGTTCTGATCTGGGAGAACCTGGACCGACCCCGAGACATCGTGGTGGATCCTGTAGGAGGGTGAGCGCACACACTGCACACATACACACACACATACTCTCACACACTCTCTCACACACACCTTCACCCCCCCCCCCCCTCCCCCCAGCTTCCTGTATTGGACAGACTGGGGCTCCAGCCCAAAGATCGAGCGAGCAGGGATGGATGCGTCTGATCGTGTGGTTATCGTGTCGTCTAACCTCACGTGGCCTAACGGCCTCGCCATCGATTATGACACACAGCGTCTGTACTGGGCTGACGCTGGCACCAAGACCATTGAGTATGGCAACTTTGACGGCTCTGACAGACAGGTAAGCCATCCAATCAAATGGCAGCTCTGAGTTCCACCTGGCACCCTCAAACACACACACACCCACACACACACCCACACACACACGCATACACACCCTCACTCTCAAACACACACATACATACCCACATACACACCCACACTCTCAAACACACACATATACGCATACACACCCACACTCTCAAACACACACACATACGCATACACACCCACACTCTCAAACACATACATACATACCCACATACACACCCTCACTCTCAAACACACACATACATACCCACATACACACCCTCACTCTCAAAAACACACATACGCATACACACCCACACTCTCAAACACACACATATGCATACACACTAGGGCAGTCAAAACTGCTCAAAAATGATGTTCAAATATTCCTCACACATGTATTCAAATATATTCGAGTTTCCCGGTTGCGCATTAGGCACGTCAATAACAGGACAAATTAATACAACGAGACATAACTTGTGTGGGTAATATATTTAAAATAATTTAACAACATATTACCTACACAAAAATAAGTAGATGAACTAATGGCCAAGACCGCAGACCTTGGCCTCTCGCTCGCTCGCACACACGCACTTTTTCTTTCTCTCTCTCCCGCACTGTTGCGCTCTCTGCGCATAGCGGTGTAAATGAACGACAACAATAAACAAATGCTGAGAGTTGATTAAAAGTTTTGTGCAAGAAATTAAAGGTCGTGATTCTTGTCCCAAATACAAACAGTCTCGCCTGCTGCCGCATTTTTTTTATTTTATTATTATTCTTTTTTTACATTCGAATATACATTTTCATATTCGAAATTAGTTTTTTAAACACTATTCGAATATATATTTGAATATAGAATATTTGTTGACAGCCCTAATACACACCCACACTTTCAAACACACACATAAATACACATACCCACATACACACCCACACCCTCAAACACACACACACCCCTGTCTGTGAGAGCTGCTGTGTTTGTCGTGCAGGTGTTGATTGGCAGCCAGTTGCCCCACCCCTTTGGACTGACCCTGCATGAGGACCAGCTATTCTGGACTGACTGGCAGACCAAGAGTATCCAGCAGGCACATAAGCTCACAGGTCTGGGCAGGCGCACGCTGGCTGAGAACCTGGAGAACCTCATGGACATTCACATGTTCCACCGTCACCGGCCCTCAGGTGGGTTGGAGAGGGGGGAGGTGTGTGTGGGGGGCGTTGTGTGGGTGTGTGCGGCGAGGGGTAATGTGTGGGGAGAGGGTGTGTGTGTGTGTGGGGGGAGGGTGTGTTTGGGAGACACAATGTGTCCCTATGGAGTCTCTGGCTACAAGCTTGTCCCCCCCCCCCCTCTCTCCTGTCACCCCAGAGCCCCTGTAAGCTGATCCCAAACCAGGGTTCACGAATGTCGCGCTTCCTCCCCCTCCCTCCTCCCCCACCCCCAACCCCCCCTCTCCCTCCCTTCCTGCTTTTGAGTGATTTAGGCTGTCAGGTCAAGGCTTTGATCTGAGCGTGTCATAGATGTGTGTGTGTTCTACAGTGAGGACCCTTGTGAAAAGGTGTGTGTATGTGTTCTGCAGTGAGGAACGCATGCTCAGTGAATAATGGAGGATGCAGTCACCTGTGTCTCCTGGCTCCGCCCCCTCGAGGCTCCAGCTGTGCTTGTCCCACAGGCATCACCTTGCTGCCCGACGCTCACACCTGCAGCCCCGGTAACCACCTGACCCCGACCCCTGAACCCTGACCCTGACAACCAGTAACTACTGTTTATGCTGATCCTAATGTGTTTGGTGTGTGTTTGTATGGTGTGTCTCTGTGTGCATGCGCGCGTGTGTATGGTGTGTGTGTGTGTGTGCAGGGATGAGCAGCTTCCTGATCTTTGCCAGGAGAACAGACATCAGGATGGTGTCTCTGGACATACCGTACTATGCTGACGTGGTTCTGCCTGTTAACAGCTCCATGAAGAACACCATCGCCATTGGAGTTGACCCTCAGGAAGGTGTGTGTGTGTTGGACTTAGAGAAGGATTGAGGGTGGGCCTTGTTCCAGAGACTTTTGTAAGTGTGTAAAATGACAGTAGATTTCTGTGTGTGTGTGTGTGTGTGTGTGCAGGTAAAGTGTACTGGTCAGACAGCACACTGAAGAAAGTGAGCAGAGCCAACATCAATGGGACAGGACATGAAGACATCATCCAGACAGGTGAACTTCCTGTCTGCTCCTCATACACACTGACAGCTTCCCGTTTGCTCCACATACACACTGACAGCTTCCCGTTTGCTCCACATACACACTGACAGCTTCCCGTTTGCTCCACATACACACTGACAGCTTCCCGTTTGCTCCACATACACACTGACAGCTTCCTGTCTGCTCCTTATACACACTGACAGCTTCCTGTCTGCTCCTCATACACACTGACAGCTTCCTGTTTGCTCCTCATACACACTGACAGCTTCCTGTTTGCTCCTCATACACACTGACAGCTTCCTGTTTGCTTCACATACACACTGACAGCTTTATATCACTAATCCCCATGTGGTGACTCGCCAGTGTTGTTGTTTTCTTGCTTTATTGTTCACAATCGTTGTGTTATGCTTTTATAGCTCTTCCCTTGACACTTATTGGTTCTCACAATGTATGTTTCACAATCTAAAAGCCCACTGTGTTCGGGGTCTATCACGTTGCTATGCTCAGTGACCTCTCACACACCATCTTTCTCCCTTCTCCTTCCCTCTGCTCTCTCCAGGTCTGCTGACCACAGATGGTCTGGCTGTGGACGCTGTGGGCAGGAAGCTGTACTGGACAGACACAGGCACGAATCGTATTGAGGTGGCCAACCTGGATGGAAGCATGCGGAAGGTTCTGATCTGGCAGAACCTGGACAGCCCGCGGGCCATCGCCCTCTATCACGAGACCGGGTACTAAAGCCACACGCTCTGGGATAGGGGCAGGGTGGTCTGGACAGGGTGAGGTGGTCTGGACAGGGCAGGGTGGTCTGGACAGGGCAGGGTGGTCTGGACAGGGCGAGGTGGTCTGGACAGGGCAGGGTGGTCTGGACAGGGCAGGGTGGTCTGGACAGGGCAGGGTGGTCTGGACAGGACAGGGTGGTCTGGACAGGACAGGGTGGTCTGGACAGGACAGGGTGGTTTTTGGGCAGTCTCATGGAATATTTGATTGCATCTGAAGACATGAGGGACAGGATATTATATATATTATTTATATATATATATATATAATTATATACTGTATATATTATATTGTGAACTGCAATTTCCACCCCCTGGAGGACAAATAAAGGTTCATCTAATCTAATCTAAATCAGATTATTTCTCTTTTTCTCTTCCATCATCTCCCCCCTCCCCTCCTCACCTCCCTCCTGACATTCTTCCTCTCCCCCTCCTCACATTCCTCCTCTTCTCTCCCCCTCTCCTCACCTCTCTCTTCTCCCCCTCCTCACATCCCTTCTCTTCTCTCCCCCTTCCCCCCTCCTCACATCCCTCTTTACCCTCTTTCCTCTTCTCTCCCCCCTGCCCCCCTCCTTACCTCCCTCTTATTCTTTCCTCCCTCCTCACCTCCCTACTCTGCCCCTCTCCTCCCCCAGTTACATGTACTGGACTGACTGGGGGGAAAATGCCAAGCTGGAGCGCTCTGCCATGGACGGGTCAGAGCGTCTGGTTCTGATCAACAACAACCTGGGCTGGCCCAACGGCCTGGCCATCGACCCTGCTGGATCCCAGCTGCTCTGGGCCGACGCTCACACAGAGGTCAGCCTCCCCTGCCCCGAGCTCCACACACATACACACATTGCAGTCATGCGGCCCAGCTGTAGTGTTTTGTAGTGTTGCAGTCATGTGAACCAGTCATGTGACCCTTGTGTTCCGTAGCGTATCGAGGCAGCAGACCTGGATGGTCAGAACAGACGCACACTGGTGTCCCCTGTGCAGCACCCGTACGGCCTCACCCTGCTGGGCCCCCACCTGTACTGGACTGACTGGCAGAGTCGCAGCATCCAGAGAGCTGACAAGGCCTCCGGAGAAAACCCTGTCACTGTCCGCTCCAGCCTGCCAGGACTCATGGACATTCAGGCTGTGGACCGCCGAGCACCTCTGGGTGAGACACTGCCTCAGACACTACCTCACACACTACCTCACACACTGCCTCAGACACTGCCTCAGGCACTGCCTCAGACACAGCCTCAGACACTACCTCACACACTGCCTCAGGCACTGCCTGACACAATACCTCACACACTGACTCAGATACTGCCTCAGACACTACCTCAGACACTGCTTCAGATACTGCCTTTGACACTGCCTCAGATAAGATAAGAAAATCCTGCCTCAGACACTGCCTCACACACTGCCTCAGTAATGACACTCCCCCCTCCTCTCTCCTCTCTCCTCTCCCCAGGAGTTAACAAGTGTGGCCGTAATAACGGGGGCTGCTCTCACCTGTGCCTGCCACGCCCCAATGGCACCTCGTGCACCTGCCCCACAGGCATTTTGCTGCGGTCTGACGGACGTTCATGTGACTCCTCCCCGGAGACCTTCCTGCTGTTCTCTAACCGTGTGAGCGTGAGACGGATCTCCCTGGACACAGACGACCACACAGACGTGCATGTGGACATACCTGAGCTGCATAACGTCATCTCACTGGACTACGACAGTGTGGACGGCAAGCTGTACTACACAGACGTGCACCTGGATGTTATCAGGTACAAACGCCTGCACAAACACCTGGACACACACCTGCACACACACCTGTACACACATCTGTACACACACCTGTACAGGTGTGACCCCTGGTATAACCCCTGGAATAACCCCTGGTATAACCCCTGGAATAACCCCTGGTGTGACCCCTGGTATAACCCCTGGTGTGATCCTGGCAGGCGTTGTAACCTGGATGGCAGTGGGATGGAGACTGTGATCAGCCAGGGACTGAAGACCACTGACGGCTTGGCGGTCGACTGGGTCGCACGCAACATGTACTGGACTGACACCGGACGCAACACCATTGAGGTGGCCCGTCTGGACGGAACCTGCAGGAAGGTCCTGGTCAACAACAGCCTGGACGAACCCAGAGCCATCGCTGTGTTCCCAAGCAAAGGGTGAGAGGAGAGGAGGGGAATGAGAGGGGGGCAAGGGAGTGAGGGAGGGTGAGAGGGGGGGGAGGGGAGTGAGGGAGGGTGAGAGGGGGGAGTGGAGGGGAGTGGAGGGGAGTGGAGGGGAGTGGAGGGAGGAATGGCGGTCATGTTGTGGTTGACAGGTGTTAAAGCTGATTGGTTCTGAGCAGGGTGCGGTTGACAGATGTTAAAGCTGATTGGTTCTGAGCAGGGTGCGGTTGACAGATGTTAAAGCTGATTGGTTCTGAGCAGGGTGCGGTTGACAGGTGTTAAAGCTGATTGGTTCCTCCACAGGTACCTGTTCTGGACAGACTGGGGTCACATCGCCAAGATTGAGCGAGCTCACCTGGATGGATCTGACCGGAAGGTTCTGATCAACACTGACCTGGGCTGGCCCAATGGCCTCACTCTGGACTACGACACGCGCAGGTGTGGAAGAGCTCAACTTTCAGCCCAACAAACGTACAAAGGAGACCTGGGATCTCCTGATGTGAAGTTAAGGTTCTGTCAGGGTTCTGTCAGGGTTATATTAGGGTTCTATCAGGGTTATGTCAGGCTGTTGAGGTTCTGTCAGGGTTCTCTTAATGTTCTGTCAGTGTTCTATCAGGGTTCTGTCAGGATGCTGAGGTTCTGTCAGGGTTCTATCCGGGTTCTGTCAGGGTGTTGAGGTTCTGTCTGGGTGTTGAGGTTCTGTCAGGGTTCTGTCAGGGTTCTGTCAGGATGTTGAGGTTCTGTCAGGGTTCTGAGTTTGTTTTGTGTCTGTAGGATCTTCTGGGTAGACGCTCACCTGGATCGGATCGAAAGCTCTGACCTGAACGGGAAGCTGCGTCAGATCCTTGTCAGCCCCGTGTCACACCCCTTCGCCCTTACACAGGTACCCGTCCTGGCCCCTCCTCTCACCTGAACCCTCCCCCACCTACCAATCACCACCTGGCCCCTCCCCCCACCTGGACCCTCCCACCTGCTGTCACTCCACTCACGTCTGACTCCTCACTCCACTCATCTATTCGTTCTAGTCATTCTGTTTAATCTTTCTTCCTTCCTCCATTTCTGACGCTCATTTTTCTTCCTCACCTTTTCTCCCCCTCCCTTCTTGTCCTCTCTCCCCCCTCTCCTTTGTCTGTTTTGTGTTTTTCTCCCCCTCTCTTCTTCTCTTTCTCCCTGGTCCTCCAGTTGAAGCCGGTGTCCCCTGCTCTAATTCCTTTCTCCCGACTCTCACAGCAAGACCGCTGGCTGTACTGGACAGACTGGCAAACTAAGTCCATCCAGCGAGTGGACAAACACTCCGGCAGGAACAAGGAGACAGTGCTGGCCAATGTGGAGGGTCTGATGGACATCATAGTGGTGTCTCCACAGAGACAGAGTGGTAAGGGGACCCTGTCTTAATCCTCTTGGTCCTGGACCTGGAGCAAGGGTGGAAGGTCACCAGGGGTTCAGGTCTGCAGAGGTTAAAGGTCACCAGGTGTTCCGGTCATCAGAGGTTAAAGGTTGATCTCTCCTCGCAGGTACAAACCACTGTGGGGCGAACAACGGAGGCTGTACTCACCTGTGCTTCTCTAAGACCAACAGCTTCGTATGTGCCTGTCCTGATGAACCAGACAGCCAACCCTGCTCCACCAGTGAGTCACGTACACGTGTGTGTGTGAGTGTGTTACTGACACTGAGTGTGTTGTACTGACGTGAGTATGTGTGTGATGTTGTCAGGCACAGTTCTCTAACGTGAGTGTGTATGTGTGTTTCAGTCTCGGGATACGTTCCCACCTTACCAGACAGAGGCACCACCAGCACCCTTGCCCCCCCAGACGCCCCTGAGGGGCCCACAGACACCCCTCCACGGAGCCCCCCGCTGGTCAAGTAAGGCTACTGCAACAGCAACATCCCTGCAGTCTGAGCTGTTTCAGCTGAGCTGTGTGTGACAGGACTGGTCTGCCTGTTTCATTTGTGTGTGACAGGACTGTTCTGTCTGTTTCAGCTGTGTTTGACAGAACAGTTCTGCCTGTTTCAGCTGTGTGTGACAGGACTGTTCTGCCTGGTTCAGCTGTGTGTGACAGGACTGTTCTGCCTGGTTCAGCTGTGTGTGACAGGACTGTTCTGCCTGGTTCAGCTGTGTGTGACAGGACTGTTCTGCTTGGTTCAGCTGTGTGTGACAGGACTGGTCTGCCTGTTTCAGCTGAGCTGTGCGTGACAGGACTGGTCTGCCTGTTTCAGCTGAGCTCTGTGTGACAGGACTGGTCTGCCTGTTTCAGCTGAGCTGTGTGTGACAGGACTGGTCTGCTTTCTGCCTTTTTCAGCTGCACAGGCAAGAGTTCTGGAGTGGAGGGGTGCTTACAGAGCGACGTGGTGACCGCTCCTCATGGTGAGATCTTCATTATCACCATCATTCTCATCATCATCATCTGGGTTTTTATTGCCATGGTAATGAACTAGTTAACAGCAGCACTTGTTTGTTGTTGTTCTTAGGGGAGGGGCTTCACATCAGCTACGTGATTGGCGGAGCTCTGACCATCCTTGCCCTCCTCATCTTCATCGCTGCCTTCCTCATCTACAGGTGAGCCTCACACCTGGGCTTGACTGACCTCACTGATGAACAACAGCTGTTTTACACCTGTTATTAGTGTTTTACTGATCAGAGCTCAAGCCCTGGTAACGGCACACACGCGTCCACACCTAAGATAAGATAATACTTTATTTGTCCTGCAGTGGGGAAATTGCAGTTTGCAACAGCAGTGTACAGTACAGCACTCTGAATAACAATTCAAAATATAAAATGTACAAAATATACAAATCCAGGGAAGCTCATTACAATGTTTAGGTAAGGATGTAAGAAAGGATGAGAAGGTATAGAACGACACAGTGTGTAAAAGAGTAAAATAACATAAAAAGTAAGTCGGAGTTAAGTGTAATGACTGCTGCTATGAATAAGTAATGAGTGGCATACACAGGTTAAAGTGAGACGTTGTACTGTATGTAAAAAATATACAATTAAAGCTGTTTCCATGTTTTCTGTCCTCAGACACAAGCAGTCTAAGATGGCAGACCCAGGGGTGAGCAACCTGACCTACAGTAACCCCTCCTACCGGACCTCCACACAGGAGGTGAAGATCGAGGCCCAGAAACCACCCATGTACAACCAGCTACGCTACAACAAGGAGGTGAATACCATCATTATCATCATATCTACTGTCCACTCCTCTGAGGTTGAATACAGGCTTTTCATTGGATGACAACAGAGGAATTAATTTAACCGTAAGGTGAGGCTACATACTCATGAAGAGACACAGAACCTCATCTGTCCCAACACTCATCTCTTCTCTCCCTCCCTCACGACAGCTCTCTCATCCTTACAACTCCCTCTCTCCTTTCATCTTTTGACCCTCTTGATCTGCGAAGAGGTACTCCTGCTGCATGGAGGAAACTGTCCTCTCTTCTTAGTTTGTTTCTCTTACTCTACCTATCTCCCTTTCTCTCTCTTTCTCTCCCTCTCCCATTTCTCTCCCTCCCATTTCTCTCCCCCCTCTCTCCCCATCCCCCTTTGTCTCCCTCTTTCTCTCCCGTTCTCTTTGTTCCTCTTTGTCTCTCTCTTCGTTCCCTCTCTCTCTCTGTTCGCACGTTACCAGTTCTCTCTACTCGTTCTCTGCTTGGTGTGTTGACATCTGCTAGCCTGACCAGCTAGCCTCTTAAGAACCCTCCCCCCAGCTCCCCTAACCTCTGCCCTCCTCAACCCAGCCCCCCTAACCCCCTTCCCCCTACACCCAGAGTAGCATGAGTGTGTGGAGTGATGAGCCAGTCCTTACTTGCTTTTCAAGATCCCCCATGGTGCCTTGCTCCAACATGGCCGCCCAGCCTAACCCAGACCCTGACCCAGACTAACTGTGTTGTCCATGCAGGGGGGCGTGGAGGGGGGCTACAGCAGTGAGAAGGTCCGCATCGTGGAAGGGGTGTGTCTGCTGTCTAGCGAGCAGCTCTACTGGGACGACTTGAAACATGCGCGTCCATCCCGGGGTGCGGGTCTCCATACCTGCATGCGTACAGACACCGTGTCCCTGCAGGCCAGTAGCGTCTCCCTGGATGACGGAGAGACTGAACAGCTTCTGCAAGAGGACGGGTCAGAGTGTTCCTCCATCAGTACACTGGCTCCTGCCTGCTCCACACCACACCGCCACGCCCAGCACAGCCTGCCACACCCCAGCTGGACCGCCGCCCGCAAGCCCTCCACAGAGAGTGAGGTGTGAGGAGGGACCACGCCATGCTCCTTACCCCCCCCCCCCCCCCACACACACACACACACATATACACACACACATATACAGCCATATACACACACACACACACATTCATGTTCATATGCATACAAATACATGTGCACTTACACACACTAACATCCACACACATATACACGCACATGCCTGCTTTAAAACATATACATTTGACTGTAGACAGACCTATTTAGATCAGTACAGATCAGCCTGCATAAAAGGTTTTATTCTGCAGTTACGTAGTAGTTGATTCAGACATAAAGTCTTAGAGGAAGTTAGAGGAACTATAACTGGAGGTACTAGCAAACAAACATGATTACAACTTTATTTAAACCTACATACTTACAGTACAATACAAGACACGCACACACATACACACATGTAAACACACACACAAACCTGGAAACTGAAAAACAATGCATCACTGAGCTATGTACGCCTTCTCTCTCTCCTCTTTCTCTCTCTCCCCCCTCTCTCTCTCTTGTCTCCCTCCCTTCTCTCTCTCTCCCGCTTCTCTCTCTTGTCTTTCCTCTCTCTCTCTCTCTCTCTCTCTCTCTCTCTCTCTCTCTATCTCTCTCTCTCCCTTCTCTGTTTCTCTCTAGCTCTGTCTCATACATACACAACAGTATTTTAAATACATATAATATACAGTATACATATAATAACACACGCGATATCATCTGATCTGCTGTCTGCTACAGTAAGTGCACACAGTAATTCCTTCAAACAAAAGACTTCATCTAGCAGTTCTGATAATGCTGAAACACATGTGAGAGACTTTGAAGAGGAACCACAGAAAGACTTGTCCATTTCTTTAGCCTTTCTAATGAAAAGCAAAGCCCTTGTGAGGGCAGCTAGCTTCCTTGTGTATACCATGAGTATTTTTCGTGAACTTTTTTGACAAGGAAAAAAAAGAAAAAAAGAAGAAGGCCCTGGTACTCTTGGAGGACACACCTGCAACTTCCTGCCCTAATGCCTCACATCCCTGCAGCTTCCTGTCCTAATGCCTCACACGCTTTTTTTCCCATTAACTCTATTTATGATTTTTTTTGTACTGCTGAGTGAGTTTGCTGATCTTGAAAAGTTTTGCTTTAGAACTGTACTGACTGATTCAGCCATTCATGTTTATATTTATGACAGTGCCAAAGGGTGGGGCATGACCCCCCTCTGCCTCACTCATCTCATCTCCCCCTGGTAACGGACAGTCACTCCCATCCTGCAGGACCATTGCTTCTCACCACCACAAGCCAGACCTGGGACTCAGCATCCTCTGTACTAGTGTTTCGCACCCCTGGTCCTCAGAGAACACCTGTTCTGCATGTTCTAGATGTTTCCCTGCTCCAACACACCTGGTTCAAATAAATGGGTTGTTAACCAGCTTTGCAGATGCCTGCTTGAGACCCATTCATTTGAATCAGGTGTTTTGGAGCAGGGAAACATCCAGAACATGCTGAACAGGTGTTCCCTAAGGACCAGGGTTGGGAAACACGGCTCTACTCACAACTGTAGATGTGGTCTCTGAAGTCGGATTCATTTTAAATCAAGAGTAACAGTTAAAGAAAATGTGTGTGTTTAAAAAATGTTATATCACAGCTATTATACCCTCTGGGATGAATTTATGTCTCCCCAATGTATAAATTGCAAGCATTTGTTTTGATTTCTTTTTTCTCTGGTTTTATTTATATTCTTGGGAGTTTTTTTATGTGCGTGGCATTCTTGTAAACATCCTGATGAAAGTAGAGCTAGCATATCTGAATATGTAGAGCAATGTGCTCTTACAGTATGTTAGATCACAGCAACACATCCTGCTATCTACTACAGTAGTGCTCTTCCGTGACATACGGATGGAGTTTAGTATGATATAGACTACATTTAAATACTGTACACCTGCTTAAAAACATTAACTATAGAAGGGTTTTTGCCTAGAAATCACCATTTATCCAGCATTGATTTAATTTCAGTTGCTTTTCTAGATAAGCATGCATGCGTGTGATGAGGAGTGAGGAAAGCATGCTACTGTAGACAGATGTCAGAGGTTTCAAACCCACTTGTCATGAAGTCATTTCTTCTAGTTCAGCATCATGCTGATTCGCTGCTAGACAAGCACGAAGGCCGATGAGAAAGGGTCTTGGCAGCTACTTTCCCTGAAGTCTCTGATGATTGGCTGAGAGGGCAGACATGCAGAGAATCAGAGTAACAATCCTAGCACACACAGTCCCACCCACTCAACTAAACTGTACAGATTGTACCATTCATACGCAGATAAAAGCCAACATTTGTATTTGTTGAAGATATTGTGTTGATTTTTTTTGTATAGTCTTTTGTACAAAGGGATTTCAAGATTTTTTGACTTGTATTAATTTTACTCACTGGAGAAGAACATATTTGCTGGATTATTTTAACCACTGATTTCCCAAGTCTTGTAAATGATAGGGTTGATACCAGTTATTTAATAGTGCTCTTTATGTTATGAAATATTGCTCACATACAACTGTTGTAAAGTTAACTAAAAGAGATATTTATGATTTCTTTGTTTGGTTGTCACTTAATGTGTAAATATGAAAAGTCTGTTTATGTAATTCCATTGTAGTACTAACAAACGGTGTTGTGTGATACAGTAAACTACCACTTTGCTATCTTTTAATATAAAATTGCATTTGCATTTCAACGGAAAAAATGACCCTTTTTGTGTCCGAACTTTTCATTTAATTATGGGTTATGCTTCTTCGTTTATTTGGATTATTAATCGAAATAGCCTCCTTCTGAAGTAGAAGGAACTTTGGAAACGTCGAAACTTTAAATCCGCCTATTGGAGGTTTTGTATTGGTGGAGGAGCAGGATTCACAGGATCTCTTGTCTTGACCAATCAGCGGTCAGGTTTCAAACACCGTCAATTTTCAAACAGGAGGTTTTTCTTGGTGTCAAACGTCAGCTGTCTGGCGGTGGAACACGACGCTTAAAGAAACTAACACCCCTGGAAAAGGTAAATATGTTTGCGAATGTAAAAAAACGTTAGATAATGTTTTTTGTAAATGCCATTATATCGATGCTTCATTTTAGCTACAGTAGGTCACTTTAGTTAGCCGAGCTAGCCTAGCTACAAGTTGTATTCGGCTGTGTTGCTAGACTAGCATAGTCACGTATGGATGTCGTAAACTAGAGTTAGCTCTCCCGTGGTTATCTGTATTATCACTGAGCTATTTAGTTTGTTCAACAGATCAACAATACGAACTGAGTGATCTTCATCTCAAGTTAATCTTCTTAGCTATGTAGGAATCTATCGTTTTGTTAGACGAGAAACGGTTTTGCTGCTAGCTAACCGCTGCAACTCATATTAGAATGCTAGTAGCTAACCGTGGAAATAAGTTGGTTAGCTTGTCCAGGAAAAACGCGTTCTATTGTTAGGGAGGACAAACCCGTTTGAGCGTTTTTTCCTAAATACGTTTTAATAGTTATTCCTGGGGAAATTATGTAATTAAATTACATAGTAACTATACAAAAATACGTATGCACAATAATATCAACAACATTTGCGAAATTTAGAGGTTTTTAAAGGTTTTTAATTTTACCTGGAAGCTACTTCCGTTAATCAGCTGTTTGTGGAAAAGAGGCTAGTTACAATAGTATTGTCCACTCTAATACTACATTCCTTTACGGTAAACCGGCTAAATCCTTATCCCATATTCCCATCTCCTCTTTTCAACAGCGTTAGTCGAGATCTGCCAACATGGGGGACGACTCCGAGTGGATGAAGTTGCCTGTAAACCAAAAATGTGAACATAAGGTAACTAAAGATGAGATGAGATACCCTGGCTCAGTCGATCTAGGGTGGCCAGACCAAAAACGACCCCTTGAAGCTCATCGAGAGAATACCAAGAGTGTGCAAAGCAGTAATCAGAGCAAAGGGTGGCTATTTTGAAGGAATTTGAATATAAAATATGTTTTCAGTTTTCAGCTTTTTTGGTTTAAGTGCATACCTCCACGAGTTCATTCATAGATTTGATGCCTTCAGTGAGAATGTTCAATGTAAATAGTCATGAAAATAAAGAAAACGCATTTAATGAGAAAGTGTGTCCAAACTTCTGGCCTGTACTGTATATCTTTCGATTATTTTTGTATTATTATTTGATAGAATACGTATTGTTGCAGCACCCAGCTATACAGTAAGTGAAAAAGTTGTGCTGATATGCCTAAATAGGTTACAGGAAAATATTTTGTTTTTAATCAACATGACTTCAACTAGATTTTTCTCAAAATGTATATATTTTTTGTTGATTAAACATACCTTATTTTGAGAAAACAACCTAACTTTCGTTTAAGATATCTCCCAGTTGTGCTGACCTTCTCTGAAAGGTAGCCAAAGCTGCTTAAACTATAAGCAGTATTTACTATGGACCAGGCTAGACAGCAAACTCCGATTCACTTAGCTTCTACAACCATTATTAACTACTAACTACATTAGCTACCTACCTGAAATGTTTGGGGATTATCTTGTTGCTGTGATCAGTGACCGATGCTGTAAAACTTACTCTTGGAAGTTGCTTTAGATAAAAGCGTCTGCTAAATGAATAAATGTAAATGTAGCTGTACTTTAATTAGCCTTCGAACGCAAGAATGGTAGGGAGTCATGGCTCAGCGGGTTAAGGCGTTGGCACCATGAGCGGAAGGTTGTGAGTTCGAACCCCGGCTGTGGCTGTGATGTTGTGTCCTCGGGCAAGGCACTTCACCCTACTTCCCTCAGTGAGATTGTCCTTGTACTTATTGTAAGTCCCTTTGGATAAAAGTGTCTGATAAATTAATTAATATAAATATAATATTACATTTCAGACATAATGATGGCTAGTCATAGTTTGCTTTAATATGATACTTACCACTGTGTTACGTTAGTTCCCCAATGTTTGCTGCTCTGTGCTAATCTGTCTGTGGTGTGGCAGGTATGGAAGGCCAGGCTTTATGGGTACCAGGAGGCTGTGAAACTGTTCCAGAGGATCGATTGTGCGAAAAGCCCAGAGTGGGACAAGTTTCAGCCGCTCATCGTGAAGTTTGTGACGGACTCGAATGCGGTGGCCCAGCTGAAGGGCTTGGAAGCCGCTCTGGTTTACGTGGAGCATGCTCCTGTGGCTGCCAGGTGAGAGAGGGAGAAGCAACCTGGAACTGTGGGCAACGTGTCTGTTTACAGGAAAGCAACCCTTACTAGGAATTTTCCTTGAATTTCTAACTTAGCCTGAATGAAAGTTCCCCCAGGTTCCCTCCCTGACTGGTTGTGTTGTCCCAGCAGGACTGCAGGGGAGGTGGTGAGTGGAGTGATCTGCAAGGTGTTTAACCAGCCCAAGGTTCGAGCCAGGCAGCTGGGAGTCGACATCTGCCTCATGTACGTAGAAATAGAAAAGGCAGAAGCTGTCCAGGAGAATCTCATCGTAGGACTGGACAACAAAAACCCCAAGATTGTGTGCGGCTGCGTGCAGACACTCCGCAGAGCTCTCAGGTATGCGGCTCTACAAGGCCTGTTAAGGGAAAACTATATATTAGAGCTCAGGGCTAAAAGGTGGGACACCTTTTTGGATGCAGCCTGTAAATGTAACTACTTCCCAAAGTCGTAGGGGTGGCGGGTTAACAAATCTACCAATCCATCAAAACTGTTGAACATGTGAACTGCAAACTAACCCCCTGACACGCGTATCCTCTTATGTTCAGTTTCCTATTCAGATGGTCTAATGTGTGTGTGTTGTGTGTGTGTGTCCAGTGAGTTTGGCAGTAAGACGGTGGGTCTGAAGGCTGTAGTAAAGGTACTGCCCCGGCTCCTTGAGTCCAGAGAGAAGCCTGTGCGTGATGAGGCCCGCAGCCTGGCAGTGGAGATGTACCGCTGGCTTGGAGGGGCGCTGCGGCCTGCCCTGCAGGGGCTCAGCCCCCTGCTGCTCCGGGAGCTGGAGGAGGTGTGGGCCAGGCTGCCAGTCACGCCTGCCACACAGACACGCTTCCTGCGCTCCCAGCAGCACCTCCAGGACGCTGCCCTGCAGCAACACCAGCAGGGGGAGGCAGAGCCAGATCAGACACATGGTAACTGATGAGGATTTTCATTATATTACTGATAATGATTTTGAGTAATAATCCATGTTCATAAAGCATATACAGTGGAGGGATTTATGACCCATGACCTTTGATCTGAAGTCAAATCTGGTCTGTACCTGTCCAACAAGTAAACTGAAGGTCATGTTTTCTCTCCATCTTTTTTCGTCCCTCCCTCTCACCTTTCTCCCTCCCTGTCCTCCCTCTCTTCTCACTTTCTCTCTCCTCTCTCCTCACTCCCTGTCTTCCCTCCTTGTCCTTCCTATTTCCTCTCTCCCCCTCTCTGCCTCCCTCTTACCTTCATCCCTCTCTGTCCCCCCTCCCTCCATGTCCTCCCTCCCTGTCCTCCCTCGCTCAGGTGAGGGGCTGGGACAGTGTGTCTCTGACATTGACCCCTTTGAGCTCCTGGAGCCAGTAGAGATCCTGTCCAACCTACCCAAAGACTTCCATGACAAGATAGTGAGCACTTATTCACACACTAGTCCTGAACCTCATGCCTGTCTGTCTGCAGTGTTTGGCCCTGTGTGATGAAAGCTCATCCATGTCCCCTCTGTGTGACTCTGCAGGAAGCCAAGAAGTGGCAGGAGAGGAGGGAGGCTTTGGAGGCCCTGCAGGGGCTCGTAAAGAGCCCCCGGCTGGAGGCTGGGGACTATGGGGATGTGGTGCGAGCACTGAAAAAGGTACCAGCCTGTCTCTCACCCGCTCAGGAACATACTTCCTGATATGCATAGTTAAGTCTTAAGTTTTTCCCAGAACAAATTGCGGATGTTTTTTATTTCTGTGTGTTGCAGGTCATTGGTAAGGATACGAATGTCATGCTAGTTGCTCTGGCGGTAAACTGTGTGTCTGGTCTGGCCTCTGGGCTGAGGAAGGCGTTCAGCCCCTACACTTCCCATGTGAGTATCCACACCACAAACAGGCTCATTACTGTCTGAGGCAGCGGGACTGAGCGCAATTACCTGCTACTGTGTCAAATAGCATCTCAGCTTCCAGACCGTGTCTGGCAGCCTCGGTAGGCATGCTACTGCCAAAGAGTTTCCCCACGGGGATTAATAAAGTATTCTGATAAAGTAACATCTCAGGTAGCAGACAAAGTGTAAAGTAACATCTCAGCTAGCAGACACAATGTAAAGTAACATCTCAGCTACCAGACACAATGTAAAGTAACATCTCAGCTACCAGACACAGTGTAAAGTAACATCTCAGCTACCAGACACAATGTAAAGTAACATCTCAGGTACCAGACACAATGTAAAGTAACATCTCAACTATGTGAAGTGATTGTTGAGCGGTCATGTGAAGTGGTTGTTGAGCGGTCATGTGATGTGGTTGTAGAGCCCACATGTGACATGGTTATAGAGCGGTCATGTGACGTGGTTGTGGTGTGTTTGAGATTACCATGACGCTGCTGGAGAAGTTTAAGGAGAAGAAGCCTCAAGTAGTCCAGGCTCTGCAGGAAGCCATGGATGCGATCTTCCTCACGGTGAGGTGATGGGGGTGTGTGTGTGTGGGGAGAGTGATGAGGGTGATGTGTGTGTGTGTGTGTGTGTGTGACTTACTGACCTCTCCTGTAACCTCGCTCCCAGACCTCTCTTCAGAGTCTGAGTGAGGATCTTCTGGTTGTGATGGTCAGTAAGAACCCTTCAGTGAAGCAGCAGGCGTCTCTGTTCCTGGCTAGAAGCTTCCGGTCTTCAAGCCCCTCCTCACTCCCCAGGAGCCTCCTCAAGCTGCTCTTCGCTGCTCTCATCAAGGTGCACGAACACCGTTTTATTTTCTTTACAAACATTACACATGATATTGTGTATTATATCCCCTATAAGGTAGTTTAACTTCTTTCCCTACTGTGACCCCCCCACAGCCTAATCTTCCTGTTGTCTCCTTTCATGGCAGCTTGTGAACGACTCTGCTCCTGAGGTGAGGGACGCTGCTTTCGAGGCCCTGGGCAGCGCCATGTGCGTGCTGGGGGACAAGGCTGTTAACGCGTTCTTGACAGACCTGGACAAACTCAAAGTAGACAAGGTGAACTGCAGGAAAAAAAGATGTCCTATGTTCTAAGATGTCCAAGTTCAAATCTCCTTTTCCATGTGTTACTAGTGCATGTTTGAGACACAGTTCTGATCGAGGTTGAAGTGATCCAGTTAAATGTCAGTATTTCATCAGCCTGTCACTGTAGTATGTTGCCACTGGTCGCTAACCTGCCTCCTCCCATCTTTCCACCAGATCAGAGAAAGTGCTGAGCTGTTTAGAGGGAAGAGAGGAGAAGAAGGAGGAGGGGAGGAGGAGGAGAGGTCTGGCCCCAAGACCCTGCTGCCTGTTGGGGTCCCTGCCAAGACAACACAGGCCTCCAATAAGGCCCTTGCTGAGGTCCCTGCCAAGACAACACAGGCTCCCAAGACCCTGCCCCCTGCTGGGGTCCCTGCCAAGACAATACAGGCCCCCAATAAGGCCCCTACTGCCAAGGTGGGTGAGAGATGCAAAGGAGGACATTGTCCAAAATAATTTGGGGTGCTTAAAACATTAAACGTTTCTACAGTAGCCCTTAAAGGGGAGTCAGGTGGCAGATTGGTTAAGGCGTCGGACTAGTGATCAGAAGGTCGTCAGTTAGATTCCCGGCAAAGGCAACATGATGTTGTGTCCTTGGGCAAGACACTTTACCCTCCTTGCCTCATGCGGGAATGTCCCTCTAACTGCATCTGCTAAATGATGTGAAATGTATAATGTAAATATACTTTGATTCGTCCTGGTTGTGTGTTACAGCTTGCTGGCAGCCATCCCTCCACCACAGCCAGCGTGCCCTCAAAAACACCCAGCCTGCCCTCCACCACACCCAGCCTGCCCTCCAGTGAGGAGGCAGACCCCAGAGCAGCCAGCAAGGCCATGGTAGGTCATCCTGTTCACCTGCTGCTGCTACTGTATGGATACTCTCTCTCACACACACAGGGAGGGAGGGAGGGGTCAGCAGGCCCTTGCTGGTCAACATCTTACATTTTACATTTAGCCATTTAACAGATGCTTTTATCCAGAGCGACAGTACAGAGACATTGCCCCTTAGGCAAGTATGGTGAAGTACCTTTCCCAAGGACACAATGTCATGCACAACCTTCTGATTAATAGCTTGATTCCCTAACCACTCAGCCATGTGACTCTGGTGCTCTGCCCTCCAGGTGCATGCTGGGAAGAAGGCAGCAGGGAATGCCAGGGAGGAGGAAGACGAGAGCTCAGGACCCATCTTCATCCTGCTAGCTGAGGGGAAAGAGCTCCGTGCCAGGGACGACAAGGACCTTAAGGTGTGTGTGTGTGATCTGGTTATCTGTAGGTTAGGAAACACTGTATAAACACTGACTGTCTGTCTCTCTTCTCATGTGACTGGTTGTGTGTGGCTTGTATGATGTTTATCTTTACGTTTCTGTATCTGTCAGGGTCCCCACAGATCTTTTATGTTTTTAAGGCCTTAAAAATCTTGCATTTTCGCAAGGGATGTATTAATTTCCGTATAGGACCGAGCGAGTTTCCGGTTTTGTGTCCTTTTAAACAAAATGTGTTTAAACTGACCATCGTACCCTGGGGGCAGTATTTGTTCTGTGCGGGTGTCATCTGCATTCTGTAGATCAGGGGTAGGGAACCCTGGTCCTCCAGAGCCATAGTCCTGAAGGTTTTAGATGTTTCCCTACTCTAGCACACCTGATTCTAATGAAGGGTCGTTATCAAGCTCTGTGGAAGACTCATAATTAGAATCAGGTGTGCTGGAGCAGGGAATCGTTTAAAACCTTCAGGACTATGGCTCTTGAGGACCAGGGTTCCCTACCCCTACTGTAGATCAAGAACTAGAAGGCTACTGGAGGAAGTGAAGTGGGCAAATATCTGTTTAACGACAAGTGGTTAGAGAGGTTGATGAATAAAGGTTGGTTGAAGAAAACTGCCAACTTGAAAGAGGCGCGATGTGATCTCTGCAAAAAATGAATACAGTATGACACAAAAGTGAGTACACCCCTCACATTTCTGCAGAGATGTCATTATAATGCTTAACTGAACAACACTGAAGAAACATTGCTTTGACACAATGAAAAGTAGTCTGTGTAAAGCTTATATAGCCGTTTACAAATTATTTTTCCCCTAAAAAAAACTCAGAAGGCAGGCAGAAGTGAGTGTTAGCCACCACCAATCTTATACGTCAAATGATGACAATCACACTGTCTACAAGGCGATGTTCCCAGACTCCAAGTGTATGAGCGTGTTTAGCTGTGGCAGAGGTAAGATGGCTTATCTTGCACGATTTGGCATTGCTCCGTATGTTGAAGAGGCACGGATAAACCAGGGAGTCTTCATGTTTGATGAAAGTATGAACAGAGCAGGGTAAACAGTTGAACCTGCATGTCAGACACTGGGTAACTGACTTGACTTGCTCCAGAAACTCAGTCTTCTCCTTGCTGCTACAGTAGCCTTACCCTAACCCAAAACACAGGGTTTCTCAGCTCTTTGCATGTCTAACAGTTGACATTTACCCCCTGTTTACACGTACACAGGGACATTTCCCTTCATTTGTGCCTATCGTTTACACGCAAATGGTGAATTCGCCTCTGAAAACGAATCTTTCTAAAAACTCTGGCTAAAGTGGAGATTCTGTAAAACTACGGATTTGCTTTTGAGAGAAAAGTGAAAACTGAGTTTTCGGCAGCTGATGCCCCGAAGTGAGGATTCTGATTGGCTTGCAGAGCGCCTAGACCAGACCGCCCAGGCTTGGCGTAGTTATGATGGCGCTAGATGGCGTATTTATGCGGGTTGATGTAAACGAAAACTTTTGGGAAAACGGAGGAAGGAAAATATTTGTTTCTCAAAATACCCGGCTTCGTGTGCACATAGGGTTATTCACCCTGTTGTTCACCAAATGTGTGCTAAAGTTGGTATAGTCTTCAATTTTCCATCTAGATGTCTTGAAAAGGTCTTAAAGTCTTTAAATTTGCACTTGAAAAATCTGCAGATACCCTGTCTGTGTCTGTGCCCCAGACCCTGCGGTGGAGCTCGTCTTCCCCCAGACAGGAGCTCATACAGCAGCTGAAGTCTCATATGTCTCCCTGTGTGTCTCACTGGCTGCTGGAGCAACTCTTCCACCAGGACTTCCAGCATCACATCAGAGCCATCAGCTGCATGATGGAGGTCTGGGCATGCGCGCGCACACACACACACACACACACACACACACACCAAACATTTATACACCACACACACGTGAGAGTGATGAGTTGCACCTGATCAGGGGGCAGGTTGCCGTTGCAGCAGCCCTCTGACCCGACTGTTTCTGGGGACACACCCATGTGCACAGGGGCCATCTGACTCACACACACACCTTGTTTAGATATGGGCTGTAACGTTCAGAGTTTTTTCCCCCCCAACAGTTTTCAAAATATTGGAAAAAAATCTGTTTTTAATGTTTTGCCATCTCTTGCAAATAAAGTAAATAAGTTCTAATCAAGTTGCTGGTAACCGGCTAAGGATGATCTTGCATGCTTTAGTTACGGTAGTTAAACTAGATGCAACCCAGCTGCTGACTGTGTGTGTGTGCACGTGCGCTGCCCTCAGAGGCTGCAGCAGGAGAAGGAGGCCGTGGTGTCGTGTGTGGACCTCCTGTTCAGGTGGTTCATCCTGAGGTTCTGGGAGAACAACAGCAGCATCCTGATGAAGGTTCTAGACTTCCTGCAGGTTCTCCTGCCCTGCCTGACCAGCATGCAGTACCACCTGACTGAGCTGGAGGCCTCCACCTTCATACCACAGCTCATCCTCAAGGTGAGCGCACACACACACACACACACACACACACACAGCTCATCCTCAAGGTGAGTGCACATACACACCTCATCCTCAAGCTGTGTCCACACTCTGTACACACACAGACCACACACACACACACACACACACACACATATGTGAGAGTGATGAGTTGCACCTGATCAGGGGGCAGGTTGCCGTGGCAGCAGCTCTCTGACCCGACTGTTTCTGGGGACACACCCATGTGCACAGGGGCCATCTGACTCACACACACACACACACACACCAAGCTTTAGTTTAGATGGTAACTAATGTCCAACAAGGCTAGCTAATTCTGTGTGTGTTTCTATATGTGTGTGTGTCCAGGTGGGAGAGTCTAAAGATGGCGTGCGTAAGGCTGTGCGGAACATACTCAGCATGCTCTGTAAGGTTTACCCTGCCAATAAGATGTTCCTCTTCCTCATGAAGGGCGCGTGCTGCAAGAACTCCAGACAGAGAGCTGGTGAGAGACTCTCACACTCGCACAATGCACTGTAGAGCAGGGGTGCTCAATACGTCGATCGCAAAGGTACTACTGGTATATCGCATTACATAAAAAAAATGGCTGCCCTGTATGTCACCTTGCACAAAAATAAGCGCTAAGTGCCAAAAAAAGGCAGTTGGTGAATTATCTCCAAGTTTAAGCCCAATTTTTTTTCTTTAAAACTAAAGAAAGCTTATGACCATCCAAAATGAGTGAGGTTGCTGGACTATGTAAGAAGACAAAAACGTATCAGAATCAGAATGGGGGTTTATTCGCTATGCAAAACAAACATAGAATTCACTTTGGCAGGAATGAGCAAACATAGAACATAAATGTGGCATACTAGTAAAATGAAAAATGAATACAATGTAAAAATACACTGCAGATATGATACATATAGACAAAGAATACAAATGTTACAAATGATGCAAGTAGTGCAAATGATACAGGTAACATGGAATTGCAAATGACATGGGTACAGAGTGGAATGGGTATATATATAGTACGTTGGGGGGGGGGAGGTATATACACAGTGGTGCAAAAATCACAGTGGTAAGTTTTTTTAAAGTTTAAAGTGTTATGTGCTAAAGTGGCAGAGTGCAATGGGATTCTGGAGGGGGGTGTGGGGTGTGTCTCAAACTGAGTCCTTGGCCCTGTTGAAGAGGGCAATAGCAGAGGGGTAGAAGCTATTCTTGTGGCGAGAGGTTTTGGTCCTGATGGACCGCAGCCTCCTGCCAGAGGGGAGCAGCTGAAGCACAGAATGTCCAGGGTGGGAGGAGTCGGCCGCAATCTTCCTCACCCGTTTTAGAGACCTTGCCGTGTGCAGGTCCTCAAGGGATGGCAGGTTGTAGCCTATCACCTTCTCAGCGGCACGTATGATACGCTGCAGTCTGCTCTTGTCCTTGGCAGTGGCAGCAGCGTACCAGACGGTGATGGAGGAGGTGAGGATGGACTCGATGATGGCAGTGTAGAATTGCACCATCATTGTCTTTGGCAGGCTGAATTTCTTCAGTTGCCGCAGGAAGTACATCCTCTGCTGGGCTTTCTTTGTGAGTGAGCTGATGTTCAGCTCCCACTTAAGTCCCTGGGAGAGGGTGGTGCCCAGGAAGCGAAGGGACTCCACACTGTTGACCTGGGAGTAGCGCAGTGTGATGGGGGGGGGGGGGGGGAGTGGGGCTGGGTCCTATCACTCTCATACGGAATGGGAGGTACTTTTTGCCTCATCTGCCACTCTTCCATCGTAATACCAAAGAAGGGATATGTAGAGCGGCATTTTTGGACGGTTCATGGAAAATACGATAATTGTGTCTTGGTCATTTTATAAGTAAATTGCATGCTGAAAAAGTGTGAGCACCCCTGCTGTAGAGTGTGTGTTCTGTAGAGGGTGTGTGCGTGTGTCCTTCAGTGTGTTACCCCCTTGTGTTCCTGCAGAGTGTGTAGAGGAGCTGGGCTGTCTTGTGAAGGTGTACGGTCTGACAGTGTGTCAGCCCAGCGCTGCACGCTGCCTTAAGGACATAGCTGTACATATCAGTGACAGAGATGCCTGCGTACGCAACGCTGCCCTCAACACCATGCTGGCTGTCTACAACATCTGTGGAGAGCACATCTATAAGATGATAGGAAATGTAAGCTACCCTTCCCTCCCCCCTCCTACTGCCCTGTCTGATCTCCCCTCCCCTCCCCCCTCCTACTGCCCTGTCTGATCCACTCTCTCTTTCTCTCTCCACTTCTCTCTCCCTCCATCTCTCCCTAGCTCTCTGATAAAGACATGAGCATGTTGGAGGAGAGGATCAAGCGTTCAGCTAAGAAGACCCTCGCTGTCCCGCCCTTTTCTTCCTCGGCTGCCCTACCACCCAAACTGGCCCCGCCCCCTCACCCCAACATTAGTCTGTTACACAACCAGCAGCCTGCCAGCAGTCTACGGTACACACACATTTTCTCTCTCTCTCTCTCTCTCTCTCTCTCTCTCTCACTCTCACTCTCACTCTCACTCTCACTCTCACTCTCACTCTCACTCTCACTCTCTCTGTCTCTGTCTCTGTCTCTCTCACTCTCTCTCTCTTTCTCTCTCTCTCACCCTCTCTCTCTCACCTCCTCCAGGTCTTCAGTTTGAATGAGACCTAAATGACTTGGATCATTAAAGTAGTCTATGGGCCCAGCCCAGAAATTCCACTTTTCAGTACCATCTAAGGAAACCAAAGCTAATTATGATTTTTAATTGGGGTAAGTGTATAGATCATATTTTGATGTGATAACCATTGCAGACTGGCAGCTCATTGGTAGTTATCATCTCTGGAATGCACGCACCCTCCACAGAATGAAAGCGAAAAGGCAATTTGGAGAACATTCACTAGAATGCTGGATCGCTAGAATGACCTACAAACCACAAGTACATGTCTTAAATGCTTTATTTATACCAGTAGCGGTAGTATTTATACCATAGTCTGGTATTCATCAGTGTCCTCGGTCTACAAACTCTTCCTCGATATCATCTGGCTGGTTGCTGCAGGTTCACAACTTGCACGTCAGTGCACTTCAGGCTATTTGCAACGCACGTGCAGTGTCAAACTCCAGTCCTCGAGGGCCAATCACCTGAAGGTTTTAGATGTTTCCCTGCTTTAGCACTCCTGATTCTGATATTCGATATCAAGCTCTGTGGAGGTATGCTGGAGCAGGGAAACATCTAAAACCTTCAGGAGAGCGGCCCTCGAGGACTGGATCTTGACACATTTGGCACACATTGGGTTACATAAAGAAACTTTTCTTCCAGTTTCTCCCTGCTTTTTGGTACTTTCCACTTCTCCAATTTGAATAGCAACCTAAAGCATGTTTCTCAAGATGCGATTATGCTTCTTGTAAGTGTGCATAGGATGTGTCAATAGTCCATTGTGTGATTTGCCCCCAAAACATCAATAACTCAAAAGGGTAATATAAAAAAATGCTAAATACAGGAACTAAGCTGCTTTTCTAGAAGGGTTATCAGCGATCACATATTCAAATAATAATTTAGTCCTCAACAATAACTTGGTAGCCCTAAAGTTTGGTTTCCTCAGATGGTACAGATATATGCCTAGGCACATGGACTAAAGGTCAAAGTTGCCCCCCCCCAGGCAAATCCAGGCAGAGAATGCTGAGCAGCAGGCTTCACCCCACCCAGCAAAGAAGAATCAGGCTCCGCCCCCTCCAGCAGAGTTCAGTCTAGACCTACACTTCCTGGAGCAGAACAGCAGTCCAATCAGAGAGCTTCCTGAACTGTACAAGCCTAGCCCTGATCAACTGGCCACCCCTGCTGGCCTGCACAGGTAACAAACACACACACACACACTGGTCTGCTCAGGTAAAACACATCAGCCTGCTCAGATTACACACACACACCCCTGCTAGCCTGCTTAGGTAACACACACCCACACACTGGTCTGCTCAGGTAACACACACCAGCCTGCTCAGGTAACACACACCAGCTTGCTCAGATAACACACACACACACTAGCCTGCTCAGGTAACACACACCAGCTTGCTCAGATAACACACACACTAGCCTGCTCAGGTAACACACACCAACCTGTATAGGTAACACACCAGCCTGCTCAGATAACACACACACACACACATCCTTCTAGAGTTTCTCTGTTAGTTTCTTGTCCCTTTTGACATTACTTCTCATCCAGGACACGCCCACTCCCCGTCTGCCAAGAAGAGCTCTGCCCTAGCCCTGCCCACAGCATTCTGTTGGTCATCTCCCATGTGGCGTCTGGTGACCTTAACACCAGCCTGCTGGCCTTGGAGCAGGTACCCACACACACACACACACACACACACACACACCAGCCTGCAGGTACACACACACCACCCTGCTGGTACCCACTCCTCACTTCCTCCCCCACAGGTGCAGCAGACCCTGCAGAAGCCTACACAGATGGCTGGCTGGTCAGACCAGCTCCTGCTAGCCTGCTCTGTGCAGCTGCACCTGGTCTGCTCTCACCTGGCCTCCCAGCGCCCCCCACGCCCCCTGCTCACCCAGCTCTGCAGCCAGCTGCTAGACTGCATGTTCACGGTGAGAAGGGGAGGGGTGGGGGTGCGGAGGAAAGGTTATGGGGGAGGGAGGCTGGAGTAGAGACAGGATGGACTCTGGGGGAGTTACTGACAGGCTAACCAAACAGCCATCTTAATTTGTGTACCAGTGATTTTGGAGAAGCAGGAGGCTATATGTATAGTAGTTACAGCTAGGGGTGTGTGCAGGAAAGCTGCATCATCATGTCTGGGGATTTTCAGGATAGGACTGCAGGTAACACCACCCCCTCTCACTATTTCCCCCAGCTGCTGGCTGTGTCCCCCCTGGCGTGTGAGGTGTCTGTGGGAGTGCTGAGGGAGCTGGTGGGGGAGCTGCTGGCTCTGCTGCTGAACCCCAGCCTGGCAGAGCTAGGACCCAGTGTGCTGCAGGATGCTAACCAGGTTCTGAGCTTGCTGCTGGAGAGGACCGACTGCACACGCATCATCAGGTACCCTCACACCCTCAGCTGCTCTTAATACCCTCAGTCAGATCCTCAGCTGACCTTAGTACCCTTCCCTCACACCCTCAGCTGCCCTCAATAACCCTCCCTCACACCCTCAGCTGCCCTCAATACCCCTCCCCCACTCTCAGATGCCCTCAATACCCCTCCCTCACACCCTCAGCTGCCCTCAATACCCATCCTCCCTGTTCTCAGCTGCCCTCAGTTCCCCTCAGCTGCCAATACCCCTGCCATATCCTCAGGTACCTCTAACGTGTGTATGTTCAGCTCTCTGCTGGTCCTGATGCAGGAGAGTTTGGAGTCTTCGTCGACCTCCAAGTTCTCTGAGATGGTCATGAAGGTGAGGAGGGGGGAAGGAAGGGGAGGGAGGGAGGGAGTTGGAGAGTTGTCATCAGTCATGTGACCTGCCCTTGCCTCTCTTCCCCTGTTTCTCTGCACAGTGTTTGTGGAGGGTCGTCCGGTTCCTTCCAGACACAGTGGGTGATCTAGATCTGGACCAGACCCTGCTGTCTCTCCACAACTTCATGATGGTGTTCACCAGAGATCGGTTGCGATCCATGTCCTCTGACCTTCCCTACCGCACCCTCAAAACCCTGCTGCACACCCTCTACAAGTTTACTGGCCCCCAGGTACACACACATACCCACACACACACACACACACACACACCACCGCTGTCATGGATTAGTAATCAGAAGGTACCCAGTTTGAACCCTGCCCCCATAACATGACGTTGTGTCCTTGGGCAAGGCACTTCACCCTACTTGCCTCTGAGGAAGTCCCTGTACTTGCTGTAAGTCGCTTTGGATAAGAGCGTCTGCTTAATGTAAGTGTGTGTGTAGATCCTGCAGCACCTGATCCTGGTTCAGGACAGAAGTGCTTCTGATCTGGAGACTCATCTAAAGATGCTGATGAAGATGTCTGCTGCTCCCAGAGACCCCTCAGTATGTACACACACACCTTACCATACACACACAGACCCCTCAGTATGTACTCACACCTGACCAAACATACACAGAGGCACAAGTCACAAGTTTGACACCCCCCACCCTGTGTGTGTGTGTATGTGTTTGTGTGTGCGTGTGCTTGTAGCTGTACAAAGAAAATTACGAGGAAGCTCTGAATATCATCTTCAACAAGATCACGTCCCAGGAGAATTGTGCCCAGGTGAGGAGCCTGCTCATACATCTGTCTAGATCAGGGGTCACCAACCCTGGTCCTCAGGGGCCACTATCCTGAAGGTTTTAGATGTTTCTCTGCTCTAGCACACCTGACATGAATTCACACACTCATTCAGGTTATTATGAGCTTGAAAACGTGTGTGTGTGTGTGTGTGTGTGTGTGTGTGTGTGTGTGCGCAGGGCCTGTATGAGCTGACCTGGTTCCAAAGGCACCATGCTGATGTGATCCTAACCCCTCATCTGAAGAAACTACCTGCCCCCCTGCTCACACTGGTAGAGGATACCCTGAACAGGACATACGCTGCAGGTACACACACACACACACACCCTGAACAGGACGCATGCTGCAGGTACACACACACACACCCTGAACAGGACACACGCAGCAGGTACACACACACACACACACACACCCTGAACAGGACACACGCAGCAGGTACACACACATACCCTGAACAGGACACACGCAGCAGGTACACACACATCCTTAACAGGACACATGCAGCAGGTACACACACATCCTGAACAGGACACATGCAGCAGGTACACACACACACCCTGAACAGGACACACGCAGAAGGTACACACGCAGAAGGTACACACACACACCCTGAACAGGATGCACGCTGCAGGTACACACACACACACACCCTGAACAGGACACATGCAGCAGGTACACACACACACACCCTGCTTGTCCAGGCTTGTGACCTGCCTCTCTCTCAGGTGGCCCCTCCTCCCTGCCCAGCGGAGGGGAGGAGACTAAATCATGTGTCTACCAGGGGAGCTCTGTCAGACTGCTGCAGGAGAGGAACATCCAGGTACACACACACATACCACTCACACACACAACACATACACGAACACACGTGAGAGTGATGAGTTGCACCTGATCAGGGGGCAGGTTGCCGTGGCAGCAGCTCTCTGACCCGACTGTTTCTGGGGACACACCCATGTGCACAGGGGCCATCTGACTCACACACACACACACCTTCTGCTGGCTGTTCAGTAGGGATCAGGAAGTGAATCTATGTCCCTCTCCCTGCTGTCCCAGGCCCCCCTGTCCTCACTGAATGGGGCCTCCCAGCTCCAGGACCCCCTCAAGACCACTGCCAACAACCTGGACAACTTGCAGAGGAGGTTGCAGCGCATCAAGGAATACTAACACACCTACACACACCCCCTACACACACACACATCTACATGTTTCTTGGGCTTGTCATTCTTATCAAACTTTTTATGAATTTAAATAATAAATGTGTTTTATAAATGAAACTGCAGTACTACTCTGAGTAGTTTTTAGTTTGAGATGAACAAGGCTTGGATGTCATTATGTGTGAAATATACACAGGACTGGAATTAATGTCACTCATTATTTACTATAACTATTACTTTACTATAATACATTTAGTCATGTAGCAGACACGCTTATCCAGAGTGACTTACAGCAATATAATCTGCAGCCATCATGCTGTTCTTTACTTTTCATATCCGGGATATGAAAAGTAAAGAACAGCATGATGGCTGCAGATTATATTGCTGTATATTGCAGGGTTCCTACGCAGTATGGAAAAGTAGTGTTTTCCAGGTCTGAAAAAGTATGGAAAATTGAAATGAGTATGGAAAAATATTTCTGTTTCCAGACGTTTGCCACTACATGGTATGATGATAAAATGCAGCTCAACTTTCAGACAGTCATTCAGAATTATGCCTAAGAAATGTGCTGAAATGCCTGCGGAGGGAGCGGTGCAGAGTTTTGAGATTGTGACGTAGCGTACAGCAGCGAGATGAGCAAGTGTCAAAAGTTGGGCACTGAGCAGGGATCAGAGATTAACATTATGAGCAATGCTAATATGTTTAATAATGTTGTAAATGCATAATTTGTGTCAGTGCCCTATTTTTTTGTCATAATTATATGCATGACTCAAAATACATGACCGTCATGTATTTTGAGTCATGCATATAATTATGACAAAAAAAATAGGGCACTGACACAAATTATAGGCCCAGCTAAATATGTTGTAGATTTTGGTGATATGCTACAATGCATAAGAGTATGTGTTTAATTAATTTAACCCCTTTGAGCAGAGCCTTTGCTCTGTATTGTCATACCAATGTTGTTGTGACATTGTTAAGTTGTTACAGCATAGTGAATGTGCCTGCCGGCAGGCACATCTGCGCGAAGGTGCTACATATATTAGTATTTGGTAGTGCGCTGATGTCTCCAAAATCTTCCAAAATTTGAGTATGGAAAAAGTCTGGAATTTTAAATTTGAAAATGTGTAGGAACCCTGTATCCCTTTTATGCCCTGTCAAGTTCTGATTACCCCCTTTGTACTTTTATATAAATTTCTGTACTTTTTCATATCTTCATATGTAGTGCTGTACTGTACCTGGGTGCTGCAAACTGACATTTCTCCTTTGTCAGACTAATAAAGGACAATCTTATCTTAATGAAAAAAAAAATATCGGCGTTGACCTGCGTTATGATCGGTAACTAATGCTCTTTTGTAAAGCTTTGGATAAAGCGTCTGCATAATGCATGTGTATAATGTAGAGCCAGGGGGCACCAGTGAGCTGTGAACATTCTCTGCATGGCGTAAAGCTAGTTTTAGATTTCACAAGTCTGTTCTGGGTTGTTAATGTTAAATTCAAAGCGAGTAATTTGATGTTGAACAACACAAATAAATTATGAATGGAGGGTTAATTGTAGAGTGACACAATGCTATTTCAGAACTATGCATTAATGATGACGTCTGTAATAGTTCTTATTCTAACCCAGATCAGTGGCATTTGCTTTGAGTATTATTTTATTATTAGTAACGGCTGTTTTACTGACTGATTCGCAGTTGGTAACGGTACTTGTTCCTGAGTACACCAGGAAGTGAGATGTAACGTCTTCCTGTCAATGGGCATCACCTGCACGTCAGTCACCTTGAACAGCTGAGCCAACATCCTTGACAGGCAGCTGCTAGAGTTCAACATAATTGACAGGCCGCTGCTCCAGTCCAACATCCCTGACAGCCCGCTGCTACAGTCCAACATCCTTGACAGGCCGCTGCTCCAGTCCAACATCCCTGACAGCCCGCTGCTACAGTCCAACATCCCTGACAGGCAGCTGCTACAGTCCAACATCCCTGACAGGCCACTGCTACAGTCTAACATCCCTGACAGGCCGCTGCTACAGTCCAAAATCCTTGACAGGCAGCTGCTACAGTCCAACATCCCTGACAGCCCGCTGCTACAGTCCAACATCCCTGACAGGCCACTGCTACAGTCCAACATCCCTGACAGCCCGCTGCTACAGTCCAACATCCCTGACAGCCTGCTGCTACAGTCTAACATCCCTGACAGGCCGCTGCTACAGTCCAACATCCCTGACAGCCCGCTGCTACAGTCCAACATCCCTGACAGGCCGCTGCTCCAGTCCAACATCCCTGACAGCCCGCTGCTACAGTTCAACATCCCTGACAGCCCGCTGCTACAGTCCAACATCCCTGACAGGCCACTGCTACAGTCCAACATCCCTGACAGCCCGCTGCTACAGTCCAACATCCCTGACAGCCCGCTGCTACAGTCCAACATCCCTGACAGGCCACTGCTACAGTCCAACATCCCTGACAGCCCGCTGCTACAGTCCAACATCCCTGACCGCTGCTACAGTCCAACATCCCTGACAGGCCGCTGCTCCAGTCCAACATCCCTGACAGCCCGCTGCTACAGTCCAACATCCCTGACAGGCAGCTGCTACAGTCCAACATCCCTGACAGCCCGCTGCTACAGTCCAACATCCCTGACAGGCCGCTGCTACAGTCCAACATCCCTGACAGGCCGCTGCTCCAGTCCAACATCCCTGACAGCCCGCTGCTACAGTCCAACATCCCTGACAGGCAGCTGCTACAGTCCAACATCCCTGACAGGCCACTGCTACAGTCCAACATCCCTGACAGCCCGCTGCTACAGTCCAACATCCCTGACAGGCCACTGCTACAGTCCAACATCCCTGACAGCCCGCTGCTACAGTCCAACATCCCTGACAGCCTGCTGCTACAGTCTAACATCCCTGACAGGCCGCTGCTACAGTCCAACATCCCTGACAGCCCGCTGCTACAGTCCAACATCCCTGACAGGCCGCTGCTACAGTCCAACATCCCTGACAGGCCGCTGCTACAGTCCAACATCCCTGACAGCCCGCTGCTACAGTCCAACATCCCTGACAGGCCGCTGCTCCAGTCCAACATCCCTGACAGCCCGCTGCTACAGTCCAACATCCCTGACAGCCCGCTGCTACAGTCCAACATCCCTGACAGGCCGCTGCTACAGTCCAACATCCCTGACAGGCCGCTGCTACAGTCCAACATCCCTGACAGCCCGCTGCTCCAGTCCAAAATCCTTGAGAGGCCGCTGCTCCAGTCCAGCCACCTCAGCTGTGATGACGTAGCTGTTTACCAACGCGTCCGAGGCGTCTCTTCTGTCGGTGCTGATCTGAACCGTGACGTTGGGCCGGGGCAGCGGCCGGTACGAGCGGAGCGGAATGTTAAGCCTGTTTTCAGGCGGAGCGGCTTGTATCATCGTTAATATGCGGAGCGCGGAGGACGGAGCCGCCCCCGCGGAGAGGCCAAACTACTTCCATCTCTCTGATAGCTGGAGGGGAGGGGGTGAACTTCTGAATTGAGGCTAACACATTCACGCCAAGACGGAGACACACTTAGCCGCCAGCGATTTCTTATTTCAACACGCTACATTAGCTTTTGCTAATGTCTTCTATTGCTAGTCGTTTTCAGCAGGCAGGGATGGGAGAAAGGGAGGTGCTAAAATGACTGTGAGGTCACCTCAAGGTTACCGTTTGATTGGATGGTTAAAGGCATACTTCCTTTTGATTGGATGGTTAGAGGCACTTCCATAGACGTGTGTGACACTGTGATAAGGCATTTGACTGCAGACTACAGGTGTTGCAGGTTTACGTCCCCTCATGTCAACATGGATGAAATCATCTTTTGAATGAACACACATGATGACATATTGACTATACATCATCTGGATGTTTCATAGATTATTTTAGAATAGAGTTTGAGATGAAAGTCTGGATGACTAGCCACTAGAGACATGAAAACTAGGACTATCCCTTTACGCTCTCCCTCCCTTCTCGTCCTCTCCAGGACTGGGCACACTGTGTGTGTGTGTGAGTGCGTTGTGTGTGTGTGTGTTGTACTGAGCGGTAACCATGGACCAGTGATCCCTTTCCCTCAGAGGATGAAGAAAAGGATGGGCACTGATATATATCTTGTTTTATACAATATGCAGATAGATTTTGAGAGGTTTAATATATTAAATGTGTGATTTCCAATACAATTTATTTTCTATGATCACCCTTAAAAATGTGGCTTCATAATCATGTTGAATTTATTGAATTTAAATAAATATTCACTTTTATCCAAAGCGATTTACAGCAAGTACAGGGACAGTCCCCTGGCCTAAGGCAAGTAGGGTAAAGTGCCTTGCCCAAGGACACAACATCACATAGCCAAAGCCAGGAATCAAACTCACAATCTTCCGATCATGAGGCTAACGCCTTAACCTGAGCCACCTGACTCTGACCTGACTGAATTAATATGATTTTGCATTGTTTATATTTCTATAATAAATGTGGTTTTGTTTTCATATAGGGATACTTTCTTCAAGCCCCTTTTTTATCAAGGACAATTCTTTCTCAACAGTTTTCAATCAAATCATCAATATTTTTACCAGTATAAAAAATAAATTGTCATCCGAGAACGTCATAAATTTCAGCAATGTTGATACAGAAAAAATATTGTTTGTATAGAGTGTGAATAATTTATAAAACTGAGAATCTACATTATCAATGGTGACATATTGAAGTCGGTTGTCTTATCCTATTCAGGTTCTTGTGTTGGAATCCTCAGAAGGGTAAAGTCTTGGGCACAACCACAGATTTTCAGAGAATCTTCCTTTAAACATGTAAATATGTGAACACAGAGGAACACATCTAAATGTTAATGCATTCAACCATAAGACCCATCTGTCATTTTCTCTATGTGTGCGTATGTACAGAAGCTAGTGACACATACAAAAGCGACACAGTAAAACAGTGACGTAGTTAATTGAAAACATGTTTGTGGTGAAACTGATGCAAATGAAGACAGGAACTCATGCAAGCACACACACACAGATGCAAGTACACACACACACATGCAAGCACACAAACACATGCAAGCACACACATTCACCTTAATTTCCCCCCTTCTTTCGTTCCCTCCCTCCCTTGCTCCCTCTCCTTGCCTGCCACAGCTGTGTGGAGGAGACCAGCTCAATGAGCAAAGGAGCTTTCTGTCACAGTCCCTCAAAATGAAAGCACAAAGATTAAGCGGTTTCTGCAGAAGTAGTGAAAGTGTTGCGTGGAAATTCTCAATTGCCTAAAAACTCTCGCTAACTCCCAGAATGAGACAGGTTGATATCTAATCTGTCTGCCAACATCACAAAGAGTATCACAGCACGTGTTCTCAAAGCTAAAGACGCAGAATGTGGATTTGAGCACTGCTGTGGAATACCTTTAGGCCACATTCAGTACATCATGCTTTCAGACTGAATGATCATGATGTCAAAGACCAGTAACAATCTCATCTCTGTGATGTTGTTCCTACTGCAGGCAAGCAAAACCAGGCAGTGGACCAGTAACCAGGCAGTGGATTTGTAACCACGCAGTGGACTAATAACCAGGCAGTGGATTTGTAACCACGCAGTGGACTAGTAAACAGGCAGTGTAACAGTAAACTAAGCAGCAAGACCACCAATTACTTTTAAAAGACAGACCCCGATTACACATTATGTTAAACACAAAACGTGACTCAAAATTACATTCGTACACACCGTTCAACAATTTGTGAACAATAAATTACAATAAAGATAGGCCACGTTGTCTGACGCACTTAGACAATATTGCTTCCTTGCTAGCTAGTCAACTAGCCACATGACTATCCATTCCTGCACAGAAATATAATTGGCATGCTCGCTGACCAACAGCATCGGCCTAAATTTTAAGCCAGAAAAACCTGCAAATTTGTATATACATTTTGAACAGACACCCATATTTCCAACATTTCCCAAGAACACCATCAGCACATTAGCCACCCTGGCTAATGCATCGACCACATTATACTTAATAAGCTTTCAACCCTGATGAAATAGGGTTCAATCATGACGGATTTACGGAATTAGATTGCTCGTGTACTCATATCATGGTGATACGGTATTAACTGCATTAGTAAAACATAAGTAGCCTACACAGATTCTAGGTACCTGGCATGACAGCAGTTATCTTTCTGTTACAGAGCAGAAGCCATACTGGACACAGGTGAAACTTCTGGAAAGAGAAAATCTGATGTAATTTCTACCTCAAAAAGATGTCAATTCCCGAAATTAGCAAGTAAACCAATCGCATACATTTTAACTAAGTGAATCTTGCTTGTTTCAAAGTAAGTCATATGTAAAATATATTAGCGTGTTTTTGAGAGAAGATCATCTATTATTTGTCCCGCAGTGGGGAAATTGCAGTATGCAACAGCAAGATACAGCACTCAGAGTAACAGAAAAAGTACAAGATACAGGGAAGCTAATACAAATATGAAGATAAGGATCTAAATAGGTGCGGACACAGGGCAGCATTAGTATTTTACTAATTAAGTTAAATCAAATAGATGTAAATACTTAATGAGGAGACCGATTTGATCAATTACTTTTCTGTCCCTGTGTGACAGTCACACACACACACACACACACACACACACACACTGATACTAACATAAACATACACTAACACAGGCGCACACACACACACACGCACACACACCACAACAACACACAAACACACACACACAAGTATACACAAGCACACACACACACACACACAGACACCGACAGACCACAGCATCTTAGGTCATCCCACTCCTGCTCCTCCATCATCACACTCAACACAGGTGTACCACAGGGCTGTGTGCTCAAGACTTTCTCATATTCCCTCTTCACCCATGACTGCAAACCATTGTATGGATCCAACCCCATCATTAAGTTTGCTGATGACACCATGGTGATTGGCCTCATCACCAACAACGATGAGACAGCCTACAGAGAGGAAGTACAGCACCTGGCCATGTGGTGCACTGACAATATCCTGCTCCTTAACGCCACAAAGACCAAGGAGCTTATTGTGGACTTCAGGAAGAAAAGGGGATGCATGCACAACCCCATTCATATCAGCGGGATGGCCGTTGAGCATGTCTCCTGGGGATCCACATCTCGGATGACCTGTCCTGGACCACCAACACCTCCCTCTGGCCTGATCAAGAAGGTTCATCAGCGTCTCTTTTTCCTGAGAACACTGAGGAAACACCACCTGTCCTCAGCTGTCATGGTGAACTTTTACCGCTGTGCGATCGAGTGCATTCTGACCAACTGTGTTACAGTGTGGTATGGAAACCGCACAGTCACAGAGCGCAAAGCACTGCAGCAGGTTAAACTCCACCCCTCGCTAACATCTGCCCCCCTATATCTGTCTGCATTTTGCACTGTCTACTTGCACTATCCATTTTGAACCATCAACACCATTTTGCACTATCTGTACCATTTTGCACTACCTGTACATACCAATACTGTAAATACTGTAAAAATCTGTGAAGACTTGTACAATACATCTGTATATTTGTAATATAAAAATACTGTTATATCCTGTACATAATGTATATTCGGCTTCTGCTGCCTGTTTTGCACTTCTGGTTGGATGCTAACTGCATTTCGTTACCCTGTTCTTGTTCTTGTGTAATGACAATAAAGTTGAATCTGATCTCATCTAAACAAGCACACACAAACACACACATACAGAAGCACACAAATGCACACACAGACACAGAAGCATACACACGCACACACAGAGGACTGTCTGTATCAATATAAATGGATTATAAATGGAGTGATGAAATCTGCCACTTTGTGCAGTAATCTGTGGTGTGATTGTCTGCTGGAAGTCTGTCAGGGCGTCTGAGGTGAAACTGACAATCGTCTCCGTGGGTGCTGTGTGGGAGAGATTGGGGTGTGAGTTTATCATGTTGAAGTATATCATGTTACCTTTGTTTATCTCTTGTGTGGAGGGAAGGAGAGGATTATGGGTGAAGCAGGAGAGGAGGATGGGTGAGGCAGGAGAGGAGGGTTCAGATGATGTATATCAGGCTGAAACAGGATTGACATCGTCATTATTGTTGCTGACGTGACCCAATTTCTTTCCTGTTCCCTCCTCCCCCTCTTCTTCCTGCTTCTGTGCTTTTTCCTCTTATCCAATCCAGTCCCTTTGTCCTCCATTCCTTGTATTCCATATCCCTCTATCCTCTCTCTATCTACTTCTATTCCTCTATCTTCTCTTTATCTCCCTCCATCCTCTTCATCTCCCCTGCTCTCCTCCAGTCTAACCAGTGTGGAGCTGAAAGACTGGGACATACACATCACACACCACACACTCACACACCACACACACTCACACACATACACACACACACACATACTCACACCCAATAGATCAGGGTGGTGTGTGTCACATTGACGGTCAACCCTCCTGCCTTCCTGATACACATTCTATTATCCTGTCGTCACGCCTCACAGCCCCCCCTACCTCCCAGTAGCCCTCTCCATCCCTCAATCCTCCCTTCCCCCTCATTCCATGCTCCCTCCATCCTCTCCATCCTCTCTCCATCATTCCACCATCCTCCCTCCATCCTCTTTCCATCATCCCTTCATCATTATCATCCTCCATCATCATGCTTCATCATCATCCTTCATCACATCATCTGGTCTTTCTGATTGGTTGGTTTTATCCCCCAGAGACACCTGCTCACCCTGACAGCACCTCACCTGCCTCATCACCTCCTTAACTCCCTCCTTCTCTTCACCTCCTCACCTCTCTCCTCCTCCCCTCTCTCCTCCTCACCCTCATCCTCAACTCAAACCTCCTCACCTCTCTCCTCCTCACCTCCTCACCTCTCACCTATGTTTAGTTTTTGTTTGTGTCTGATTCAGCTGTGCAGCTGAATGCTACCAGCTGACTTGTCGATGAGCTACTCTGTGTGGTTAGGGAGGGACAGCTGGAGCTCTGTACCAAGACGCTCCTGAGAGAGCAGGATGGGAAAATGAGATTTCTCATCTGAGGTGAACTCTGTGGTTAGATGAAGGTGAGAAACAGATGTATGCCCCTCTCAGACAAGGTCTCATCTCCTGTCAGTATAATCATACTGCACCTCGCTCCCCCACCACACACAAGCATTTCAAGTGCCGCTCATAAATTGCCCATGTGGTTTTCCGCTTCTGCTCTGTCCTGACATTATCAGGATCTTAATCTTTGTGTGGCTTGAATGGTGAACGGATCAAAAGCAGAATGATTTACTGAACTCTGCTATGCTCATGCTCTTAACTCCCTACTGTTATCTCTCTTCAACAACACACACACACAAACTGCTGTTCATGTGGCTGTCTGAAGCTGCATGAAGGCCTAGAGATGGAACAGACAGGAAGTAGAGATGGAACAGACAGGATGTAGAGATGGAACAGACAGGAAGTAGAAATGGAACAGAGGGGAAGTAGAGATGAAACAGAGGATGTAGAGATGTAACTGAGGAAGTAGAGATGTAACAGAGGAAGTAGAGATGTAACAGAGGAAAGAGGAGTATAGGTCTCAACAATCAACCCTCCCTCTTTCCTCCTCCCCTCTCTTTCTTTCTGGACAGCCGGTGAATTTACCCTGCTGGGTTTTGTCCACAGCCCGACAGACTGGAAGTTGTTGTGACAGACAGGTTTCCTGTGGGGTCTGCTGCTGGACAGAGGAATGGCGACAATTAAACTTAAATATATCCTGCGAGAATATTGTTACTCCATACACACACACACATATCTTTGATCACACCTTTGAGAGAAGGTGTCTGGGGTCAGTGATCTGTAAGAGGCTGTGCGTGGTGGAGTGTCATGCTGATTGACATGGGTCTCTGTGTGTAATTGCATGAGGCGCAGCAGGCTTTCATTGGTTTAGAAACGCTTGGGTCCGTCGCACACAAATTTCAGCCTTAATGTCAAGCTGTGGCTTTTAAAGATGTCACTTAGCCACGCTCCCACACTCTTATACCCTTTCTCCTCCCGTCACCCCGTCTCTCTCGCTGTCACACACCCCTCTGCCTCCTCTCCCCCACCCCCTGATAGGTGGTCAGTTCAGAAGGACCAGGGTTCTGATCTTGTTTACATGTACTTTTTAGTCACTTAGCAGACGTTCTTACCCAGAGTGACTTATAGCAACTACAGGGCCATTCCCCATGGAAATGCTTTGCCACAATGTCTTGTTGCTTTCCTCTGGTGGTGTTTTATCAACAGATCTTCAGCTAGACACTCATCTACATCCTCCCAGTGGTTCTGCCTCTCTACAGCTGCTCTTCTGCCTCTCTACAGCTGCCATCCTCCCTCACTACAGCTGCCCTCCTGCATCTCTACAGCTGCCCTCCTCCATCACTATAGCTTCCCTCCTGCATCTCTACAGTTGCCCTCCTCTATCACTACAGCTGCCCTCCTGCCTCACTACAGCCACCCTCTTTCTGACCTCCTGCCTCACTACAGCTGCCCTCCTGCCTCACTACAGCCACCCTCTTTCTGACCTCCTGCCTCACTACAGCTGCATTCCTGCCTCACTACAGCTACCGTCTTTCTGACCTCCTGCCTCACTACAGCTGCATTCCTGCCTCACTACAGCTACCCTCTTTCTGACCTCCTGCCTCACTACAGCTGCCCTCCTGCCTCACTACAGCCACCCTCTTTCTGACCTCCTGCCTCACTACAGCTGCCCTCCTGCCTCACTACAGTCACCCTCTTTCTGACCTCCTGCCTCACTACAGCTGCCCTCCTGCCTCACTACAGTCACCCTCTTTCTGACCTCCTCCCTCACTACAGCTGCCCTTCTGCCTCACTACAGCCACCCTCTTTCTGACCTCCTGCCTCACTAGAGCTGCCCTCCTGCATCACTACAGCTACCCTCTTTCTGACCTCCTGCCTCACTACAGCTGCCCTCCTGCATCACTACAGACTCTAGAACTTCATCTAAATGGGATCCGTTTGGTAGCAGTGAAGGTCACTAGCATGAGACATGCTGCCACATGTGCGTGCAAGTGTGTGCAGGGTTGTGAATTATGAGCATCTCCTTAGTAACAGGAGGTTTAATCATGTGTGGCATTCACAACTCTGCAAACACATGCACTATCCTTTATTCCTTGAATATACAAAAGCAATTTTCTCGCAGATTCTTTTTATCTCCATATTGCCAGTCTCAATGTTTTTAGTCTGGTGTAAATCATGCATGATTCCTGCCCAGTAATGATCTTGAACTTTCCAGTGTTATGAAGTAATCTTGGACATTTAGAAAAAATTGCTTCTTTGATACTTTATAGTGGAGGCAAAAGCTCATATTTACAATATTGTCTCACAACTTCAAATGTTGCCTTGACATTGAGACAGACATTGAGAGGCTTGTTTATGCATGACCATGTTCAGGATTACAACCATTGATCTAAGATCAAGATGTTTGTGATGGTGACTGAGAAAATTTGTTAAACACACACACACACATACAGAGGTGAGTTGGAGAGAAATAGCAGGGTGGGAGGGAGAGAGGTGGGGAGATAGAGGGGGGGAAAGAGAGACATAGAAAGAGAGAGGAGAGAGGTGGAGATAGAATGAGGTGAGGAGAGGGAGACATAGAGAGAGAGGAGAGAAGGAGAGAGGTGGGGGGAGAGTGAAACAGTGAGAGTAAAAGGATGTTCATGCCTGTCCTGTCTTGTAGTAATTATGCAAAGCAAAGCACTGAACCAGAAAAATCTGTTACAGTCCCCTATTCCACCTTCCCTCTCCTCCCCTCTCTTCCCCTCTCTTCCCCTCTCTTCCCCTCTCTTCCCCTCTCCTTCCATCTCCTCCCCTCCGCTGTCCTTCCCCTTCCTCTCCTCTTCTCTCTTCTTCTTCCATCTCCTCCCCTCTCCTCCGCTGTCCGCCCCTCTCTTCCCCTCTCCTTCTCTCTCCTTCCCCTTCCTCTCCTCTTCTCTCTTCTTCTTCCATCTGCTCGCCTCTCCTCCCCTGTCCTCCCCTCTCTTCCCCTCTCCTTCCCTCTCCTCTCCTCCTCTCTCCTCCCCTGTTCTCCCCTGTCCTCCCCTCTCTTCCCCTCTCCTTCCCTCTCCTCCCCTCTCCTCCCCTCTCTTCCCCTCTCCTTCCCCCTCCTTCCCTCTCCTCCCTCTTCACTTCTCCCCCTCTTCCCCCCTCTTCTCCTCCTCGTCCTCCACCCTCCTCCCACACCAGCTCTTGGGAATGACCCAAATGTCAGCCTGTGAGTGCTTCCACAGTCGTTAGGAGAACCAGAGGACACCACTGTGCCCTTTATGACCTCTCCACAGTTTCTCACCTGACACACACACACACACTCATTCACAGACACATACGCAAACATATACACACAGGTACACACACTCATACACACACACACATATAAACACATACACGCACATATACACACAGATACACACATTCACAAACACACACACACAGCATTTATGAGGGACAGTTTCTGTCCCTCATAAATATGTATGTTTTTGTGTTTCAGGAAGTTAAGGGGATCTGTAGTCCTGTATTCCTCAGGCTATTATTACTGCTTCATCCTTTCTTCCTCTCTCCTTCCAATCTTCTAGCTCTCTCCTCCTCTCATCCTCTCCTCCTCTCTCTCCCTTCCTCTCCTCTCTCCCTCTCTATCTCCTCTATCCCCCTCCCTCTCCCTCCACCTATCCCCCCCCAGCCTTCCCCCCTCTCCCTCCATGCAGGTGAGCCTGGTGCAGGATTGTTTTAATCATAATTTATGTTTTCTCACTTTCCGTCGTGCTGTGGTGCCTCTGTTTTTCTCTGTGTTAATTACTGTATGATGAGTCTGGCATCCATTATCCAGGCTTGACGATAGCTAGTAGTTATCGCCATGGCAATGAGCTCTACCTGTGGCGACGCCAATTAAAACAGTCAACTAGAAGAAATAACTACAAATGAGAATCAATCCTAAACATTAATGGTTTGTTCACATGCAAATCTATAAGTGTCTGTTTGTGTATTTGTTCTTGTGTGTGTGTGTGCACACCCTACTGTGTACCCATGACAACTGTGAGCATGGTACGTGCTTCACAACATCCTTCCTGTATTCAGTCAGAAGACACTCTAATCTAAAGCAACACACAGACTGCTGTGAAGACACATGCTGTCATCGTGTCAGAAACAACAGGGAGGGAGGAAGCTGTCAGGCTGGAGGTGGAAGAGGGGTTCACAGGAAGGTCAGGGGTCACAGGTTTCTGGGGTTGAAGCTTGGGGTTGGAGCTTGCATAGCCAGAGTTACAGTGGTTTAATTAAAGTCAGGAAGAACATGTAGAACATTCTAGCTCAGTGCTTGTGTGATAGAGTCACACAGCAGTGCTCAGGGGGTAAACATCAGTCTTCAGCACTTTACAATTTCTGCCAGTAAAGTTGGATGAATAAACCCTTTTGTTGTGTCTGTATTGATCTGTCACTGCCATCTCCAATGTCACTCTTTTAATTTGAAACTGACTCTCTCATATTTCTAATCATTTAAATAATTGGAGGGGAGAGGAGAAGTGGCACATTTTCAAATGAGAAGCAGATTTTCTTCCTGCGGCACAGTTTATATGAGAGCTATAATTTGAGGCTGGCATTTGTAGGCAAGTATATTGTAACCCCATCTGTTTAGGGTTAATTGACTCTTAGAATCCATTTCCTCCTATTCGTCTATTCCCTGAGTTGTATTGATATCACAGCAACCAAATAGAAAATAGTTACAACCCATGAATGTTACAAATGACTTCTCTCTCCACAGCCAGAAATCCCTCCTACCCTCCCTCCCTCCTGCCCTCCCACCTGCCCTCCTTCCTGTCCTACCTACTGCCCTCCCTCCTGCCCCGGAAGGATGAGAGGAGGAGGGATGAGGGTTGAGAGGAGGTGGGATGAGGAGAGGAAGGATGAGAGGATAGAAGGCTGCAGGGTGTCCTGTGTGGTGCTGCTGTGTTGCCCTGTGTAGTGCTGCATTGTTGCCCTCTGTGGTGCTGCAGTGTTGCCCTGTGTGTAGCTGCAATGTCGCACACACACATACTCACACACAGATTCTGGACTGTGACCACAGAGGGGTGTGTAGAGCAGATTGGAGCTGTTTTGGAACAGGAGGGGACAGGTCTGTGTTATATCTGTCTACATACATTTACATGAGAGGAAGTGGGACAAAGTGAGAGAGGGAAACTGGAGTCTCTGAATATCTGAGCTCTACTACTTGCAACCTTCACATTAAAACATGGTTTATATTGATGTTTCTCTCATTAACCATTGAGCAGGGTGAACAGCTCCCCTCAAAGGTTTCTCTTTCTCCCTGCCTGCCTCCTTCTAGCCCCCCCCCCCCCCGCCCCCCCCTTTCCCCCTCCCTCTTCGTGGGCCTAATTGATAAAGTTTATTGCTTAATCATTTGTGACAGAAAATGAATCGCCACGGGCTGGCCAGTGTAAAGCTCAGTAGGGAGGTTTGATGTTTGACAATCTAATTGCTTTCTTGTTTCCTGTGTTGCCACAGAGAGGTTCAGAGAACTCCCACACAGACACTGACTCATCTGGTCAGTATTAAGGCTGTTAGTTTGGAACTAATACTGGCATCAACATAGACTATTGGTATATTTTTGGAGGAGAGGAGACGCTGGATAATCTGTGAGTAATGCCAGCCTCAGAGGGAGTGGGGGGGGGGGGGGGGGGAGAGGAAGGAGGGGAGGGAGGGAATAAGAGACAGGGGAAAGGAGGAGAGTAGAGATACTCTCACCATGCTAGGCCTGTTCCTGCTGGTGGATCTTGCTGTGCCCTGTGTGTCCCAAGATGCAAGTCACTACGCTGATGGAGGTCGATGAGATGTTTTAGCAGCTTAATCTTCATCATATCAACATGGCTGTCACGATGGAGACCATGGTTTATGGATTTATCCTGTTCAGATGGGTGGAGGGGGAGTAGGGAAAAGGAGGGGTTTGGGAGAGAGGAGGGGTGTGGTGAGAGTGAGGAGGGGTGTGGTGGGGGTGAGGAGGGGTGTAGATCAATTCTAGAAGTTGATGACTGGGTTGAAAACAACTTTAAAAAACACGTTCACTTTAAACATGCTGCTTTACTCCCTCAGAAGATCACTGCAGGCACTAATGAAGGGAGAGGTGGAATGAGAATGAAGCCTCGAGCTTTAGCTCGTCAGCTTGATTAGATCGACCTCACCCCTCCTCACCCCTCTCCTCTGCCTGGCTCTGGAGGGAGAGGGCCCCAGGAGAAGGAGTCGTGAGTGAGCTCTGGATCGCATTCCATGGGCCTCCTCCAGAATCAGACCAGGCCTGTGTTAACAGGGCTGTGTTAAGAGGGCTGTGTTAGTAGGGCGGCGGCCCCAGGGAAGACCTAGGACACGCTGGAGGGACTATGTCTCTTGGCTGGCCTGGGAACGCCTCGGGATCCCCCCGGAAGAGCTGGAGGAGGTGTGTGCGGTGAGGGAAGTCATGGCCTCCCTGCTCAATCTGCTGCCCCCGCATGGATGGATGGATGTTAGTAGGGCTGTGTTAGCAGGGCTGTGTTAGCAGGGGTGTGTTAGCAGGGCTGTGTTAGCAGGGCTGTGTTAGCTGGGCTTTGTTAGCAGGGCTGTGTTAGCAGGGCTGTGTTAGCAGTGCTGCATTAATAGGGCTGTGTTAGCAGGGGTGTGTTTGCAGGGCTGTGTTAGCAGGGCTGTGTTAGCAGCGCTGTATTAATAGGGCTGTGTTAGCAGGGGTGTGTTAATAGGGCTGTGTTAGCAGGGGTGTGTTAGCAGGGCTGTGTTAGTAGGGCTGTGTTAGCAGGGCTTCGTTAGTAGGCTGTGTTAACAGGACTGTGCATGTGTGACTGACAGCAAGTTAATGAAACGGTCTCTCCTGTCTCCATCACTGTAGAGAGGGACGGTTCTTTAAGTAATCAAGAATCCGAGATAAAAGAAGCCTGCTGTGGGCCGGGCATGTGCTGTCCACAGCGTGTGTGTGCCGATTATGAGCTCCAGTGCTTATCTCCCTCTGGGATGCTGGTGACAGCGACAGCCCTTTAAGATGCTGTCTCAGATATCTGCCTCTCCTCCTCTCTCCTGGAGGATGAGAGGAAGAGGAGTGGAGGAGGAGAGGAGGAGGAGAGGAGGAGATGAGGAGAGGAGGATGTTTGGTTCCAGGGTCATAGCGCTGACTGTTCCAGGCTGTTAAGTCTTCAGTCGTTTTCTTTAGTCACTGTGTGTTTTAATCTGAGTTCACCTATCAAGTCCCATCCTAGGGTGTGGGTTCACAGCTGAAGCAAGTCTGCTCAGAGAAAACATGCTTTGCAATCACACAGGCAGACAGTCACTCTGAAGCCAAACATTCCCACAGCCAAAGTAAACAACTAAAATATTTATTAACAGAAGAATTTACAGCACGACACGTCTTCAAGTCAAATGACACTTAACCCTTTGAGTACATTAAGAATGTCGAGGCTGAGTCCAAGATTTAACAATGTGTGAGTTAAGTCACGCCACCCCCCACCCAAGGAACATTAACATGTCAAGGTGTGGGTCAAGATGCACGTCAAATTGTTTTATTCTAAAGTGAGACATCAAAGGAAATCACAAGGGTCTTATATTTTACTTTAGTTCTAGTATGAATGAAATCAAAAACTTTACATCTGATTTAGACAATGTTTTTGTGTTTTAATTTTAACATATTGTTTTTTTATTTTTCAATTGTACAGTTTCCGTTTCTGCTGCGGTTTCTATGGAGACAGAGAGACAGCAAGTTGACATGGTGATTAGTGACGTGACCAGTGTGTCTGTTAGCTGTACAGCTTGTCTAGGTCCAGACGCTGCTCTGGGTCAGTGACCCGGGTCAGGTGACCCCCGGACAGCCTCACTAGTGAGGGCAGCTCTGACACATACTAAGAGGGTTAAGGCAAGAATAGAAAAAGTCTTGTAAAAACAACAGAAGTTGTTTCTCTGCCAGCAGACAGAAAGGAGGGAGGTGTGAGAAGATGGCCGCTCTTCGTGTCTTTTACACCAGACTCCATTTCCAATGATATTTACAGAAAAACAACAAAGGACAAAAAATAAATAATTCACTTCAATTAACATGTGTAGCTAGGATTATACCGCTTATTTAAAATCACGGTATAACTCTATCATAAGGTCAGTATGTAACAACATTTACACACACTCAGAAATCAGATTTTACAGTTATTTCATATCAAATCGATCGATAAAGTAATCTCAAAGCATTCGTTATTTTATGAAATGTTTACTCCTCCACACTTTATAGTACAGCCGTCCGTCCGTCTGCTGTTTACACACAACGCTCCTCTGACCAGCCTGTGCTGGAACCTTAAACACGACAGCACTGGGCCACAATGAGCCAGTTTAAACCGGATGGTCTAATATAAGATACCTGCAGAACTTAACATGAAGGTTCCAGTCATTTCTCCAGTCTTAACACAACTATGCAGTTGCACTTTCTTACGGGAACGTCGACTCTCAGTGTGTCTGACAGACGAGACAGGAAACATTTACAATATGTCCAGTTTGTTTTCACAGTTGGCATGTTCATTTTTTACAAGAGTTTATAACTTTCTGTCCTTGTGATACTGCAGTGTTCTTGTGTTCTTTACATAGAAAATGTTGCAGTGAAACACACAAACAAAATGACTCAGTGTAAAGACACAACGATATAGAGTCAGAGTGATCAGACTGTTGGAACAATGATCTACATCGTGGTTCAGAGCTGCTTTTTCTGATCCTTCACTTCCTGTTTCATCTTCATCCCCTCTCCCTCCCTCTCATCTTCTCATCGTCTCCTGTAATCTCTCCTCCTCTCATTTTTGGATCTTGTCCTTTGGATGTGATGAACAAACAATTTTAAAAGGAGATCTAGGCCGTAATCTCAAAGATGGCCACCTTTCTCTACATGGCTTCCGACCACCTCATCACGAGAGAGAGAGACAGAGAGAGATAGAGAGGAAGATAGAGCTAAAGAGAGTGGTAGAGAGAAAAGTAGAGAGAGAGACAGACAGAGAGATAGAGAAAGAAAGAGAGAGAGAAGTTTCCACCCTGCTTCTGTGCCCCTCGAAACACCTGACTCCATATGGTCTAGGAAGAGCCTCATGGGCCAGTCATTAAGCTGTGTTTCTAGGTGTGTGCGTGTAGGTGTGTGTTGGTGAGAATCCTCAAATAGAAGATGAGGAAGAGGTCTTGAGAGGAGGTGGTCTTGAGAGGAGGAGGTCTTGAGAGAAGGAGGAGGCCTTGGGAGGAGGTCTTTAGAGGGGAGGAAGTCTTGAGAGAAGGAGGAGATATTGGGAGGAGGTCTTTAGAGTGGAGGAGAAGATCTTGAGAGGAGGAGAAGATCTTGAGAGGAAGAGGTCTTGAGAGAAGGAGGAAGTCTTTAGAGGAGGAGGTCTTAGGAGGAGGTCTTGAGAGGAGGTGGGGGTCTTGAGAGGAGGAAGAGGTCTTGGGAGGAGGAGGTCTTGAGAGGAGGAGGTCTTTAGTTGTTTTGAATACAGTCCAGCTCCACAGAGCAGCACACACTCCCATTCTGACCAGAGAGAGAGAGAGAGGACAGTTACCTTGGTTACATGAGTCTACATGCATGGGTGTATGTGAGTGTGTGCATGTGTGTGTGTGTGTGTGTGCGAGTGTGTCCCTACCTTGCAGGTGTGGGTGTGTGTGTGAGTGTGTGTACGTGTTTGTGTGTGCATGTGTGTCCCTACCTTGCAGGTGCAGGTGGTGCAGGGGGCGGTGGGGAGGGTCCAGGTGGCCCCGCTCAGCCGGCTGATGCCCTGCAGGTCCTGACAGGTCAGACTGATGTCGTAGGACAGACTGTCAGCTAGACAGGGATCTGTCACACAGCGGGGACAACACTCCCCCTCCGCCACCGATGAGTACATACAGGACAGCACCGGACACGCCAGGGGCCAACACTCTACTTCTCCCTCCTGAAGACACACACACAGGCAGAAACACACCCAGGCAGAAACATAAGCATGTTTGTTGTGTTGTTTCGTTATTTTGATGTTTTCAGTATGCGTCTTTATTTTGCAGCTGCACATAATGCTGCAGGCATCAGGTTAACAGCAGTCAGAGAAGTGTGTTTCTGTCAACTAGCAGTAAAGATTGGTGTGTGTGTGTGCGCGTGTGTGAGGGTTTGTGTGTCTGTGTGCGTGCGTGTTGTTAACTTGTCGTTAAACAGATATGTTCCCACTTCACTTCCTCCCAGTAGCTTTCTAGTTCTTGATCTACAGAATGCAGATGACACCCGCGCAGAACAAATACTGCCCCCAGGGTACGCTGGATGGTTAGAAAATTGTGTTTAAAAGGACACGGAACCGCTCGGTCCCATACGGAATTTAATACCTCCCTTTCAAGACATTCCCTACAATTTAAGACTTTTCAAGGCCTTAAAAAACTGTTGTATTTAAGACCTTTTAAGGATCCGCGAGGACCCTGACAGACAGGTGTGTGTGTGTGTGTACTGACCAGACATCGACACTGTTGACAGCTGTAGATCCAGGTGTCTCCACTCTGGTAGAGTGTGCGTCCGCTCTGGTGCAGACACTGACTGCTCTGACGAGCATCACACTCTGAACAGCAGAACAGATTCACACTCTCATCCGCACAGTCACACTCTCTCCTCCTGCAGAAGACCTGGCCATCCTGGAACACACACAAACACACAGTTAGGGTTACACACACACACACAGAGTTAGGGTTACATATACACACACACATAGTTAGGGCTACATTCACACAGCGAGGGTTACGCACGCACAGCTAGGGTTACACACACACAGCTAGGGTTACACAAACACACACACAGTTAGGGTTACACACACAGTTAGGGTTACACATACACCTGTGTGTGTGTTTGTACTGTGTGTGTACCTTGCAACTGCAGATGTGTGTGCATTTACTGTGTGTGTGTGTGTGTACCTTGCAGCTGCAGGTGTGTGTTTGTGTGTGCTGTGTATATGTGTACTGTGTGTACTGTATACCTTGCAGCTGCAGGTGTGTATGTGTACTGTGTGTGTGTGTACTGTGTGTGTGTGTACTGTGTGTGTACCTTGCAGCTGCAGGTGTGAGTGCAATCGGACAGCCCGGACGATACCACCCTGATCGGGCTCATTTCTGATGGGGACGAGTCTGACTTCAGGTGGGAAGTGGACAACCTGGTGACTTGGTGCAGCCAGAACAACCTGGAGCTCAACGCTCTTAAGACAGTGGAGATGATTGTGGACTTTAGGAAGGACCCAGCCCCACTCCCCCCCATCACACTGCGCGACTCCCAGGTAAACAGTGTGGAGTCCCTTCGCTTCCTGGGCACCACCCTCTCCCAGGACCTCAAGTGGGAGCTGAACATCAGCTCACTCACAAAGAAAGCCCAGCAGAGGATGTACTTCCTGCGGCAACTGAAGAAATTCAGCCTGCCAAAGACAATGATGGTGCAATTCTACACTGCCATCATCGAGTCCATCCTCACCTCCTCCATCACCGTCTGGTACGCTGCTGCCACTGCCAAGGACAAGAGCAGACTGCAGCGTATCATACGTGCCGCTGAGAAGGTGATAGGCTGCAACCTGCCATCCCTTGAGGACCTGCACACGGCAAGGTCTCTAAAACGGGTGAGGAAGATTGCGGCCGACTCCTCCCACCCTGGACATTCAGTGCTTCAGCTGCTCCCTTCTGGCAGGAGGCTGCGGTCCATCAGGACTAAAACCTCTCGCCACAAGAATAGCTTCTACCCCTCTGCTATTGCCCTCTTCAACAGGGCCAAGGACTCAGTTTGAGACACCCCCCACACACCCCCCCCCCCCCCCCCCCCTCCAGAATCCCATTGCACTCTGCCACTTTAGCACAAAACACTTTAAACTTAAAAAACTTACAACTGTGATTTTTGCACCACTGTGTATATATCCCCCCCCCCCCCCCCCCAACGTACCATATATATATACCCATTCCACTCTGTACCCATGTCACTTGCAATTCCATGTTACCTGTATCATTTGCACTACTCGCATAATTTGTATTATTTGTAACATTGTATTCCATGTTACCTGTATCATTTGCACTACTCGCATCATTTGTATTATTTGTAACATTGTATTCCATGTTACCTGTATCATTTGCACTACTCGCATCATTTGTATTATTTGCAACATTTGTATTCCTTGTCTATATGTACCACATCTGCAGTGTATCTTTACATTGTATTCATTTTCATTTTATTAGTAGGCCACATTTATGTTCTATGTTTTGCTCATTCCTGCCAAAGTAAATTCTATGTTTGTTTATCTTGCATAGCGAATAAACCCCCATTCTGATTCTGATTCTGATTCTGATGTGTACCTTGCAGCTGCAGGTGTGTGTGTGTGTGTACTGTGAGTGTGTGTGTACTGTGTGTGTGTACTTTGTGTGTGTACTGTGTGTGTGTACTGTGTGTGTGTGTACCTTGCAGCTGCAGGTGTGTGTGTATGGTGTGTGTGTGTGTGTGTACCTTGCAGCTGCAGATAGAGCAGGGGTCTTGGGGGGGGCTCCACTGCTGCCCATTGCGTCTGAGCTCATCGTCGTGAAGACAGTCTCCGCTACAGGATGAGCTGGAGTCACACACACAGTCGAAGCTTCCAGGAAGGTTGACACACACACTCTGGTTCCAGCATGTGTGTGTGTGCATGCTGCACTCGTCAACATCTGAAACACACACACACAAAGATGTCTTTTTTCAGATTCTCACCAAACCTTTACTTTGTTTTCCTTTAAATTTAAAATGTGTTTACTTCACTCGTCAGTTTGAAATAATCTTCTTTCCTCCTCTCTTCCCTCTCCTCTCTCTTCCCTTCCCCCTCCTCCCCCCTTCTGAGCTACACGACAGGAAAAGGCTAAGAAAGCCATTAAGAAAGTGATTTTCCATCTTAACTTTTAATTGCGCTCCTCCCACTGAGATGAGAGGCTGGAGACCGACACACACACAGCACACGCACAGAATACACACACAGTATACACACACACAGTATACACACACATGCACAGTTATTGCAGTTATTGTGTACACTTTTCTAATCTTTTACCTCACACCCTTACCCCTATGTGCTTTTGCAAGACTGTGTGCCTTGCTGCGAAGGAGTTTCCCGCGGGATAAATAAAGTAATCTGAATCTGAATCTGAATATACACACACATGCACAGTTATACACACACACACAGAATACACACACACACACACACAGTATAAACACACACAGTATACACACACAGTATACACACACATGCACATTATTCATACACACACAGTATACACACACATGCACAGTTATACACACATGCACAGTATGCACACAATTTACACACAAACAGTATACATACACATGCATAGTATATACACACACATACAGTATACACACCACACACATGCACAGTATACACACACATGCACAGTATACACACACATGCACAGTATACACACACAAACAGACAAATTCCACACATGCATAAACACACACACTCAGGCAGTGCTTTGACTTCTGTAACAGGCCTGCAAACACACACACAGTCACACTCTAACTAGTCTCTGCATAAACCCGCCCTGACAAAAAAAGAGCTATGGACACAATTTATTGTACATGTGACACGCTATTTGCATAAACTAAACGAAAGCATCGTGCTAGAGACAGACATAACTCTGCTAGCCTCTGATTAATGGTTGCCGTGGCAGTAAGTCTAAGCATTCTACTGGTGGTCTACACACACACACACACATACACGTACACTCTCACACATACAGGGAAGTGAATGCCTACGAACAGATGCATATATGGAATATATGCCCACACACACACACATGCACGCACACACACACACACACACTCAATCCACTCGGCTGACAGATGTGGATAATTAGACAGTATTGGGCTCTTCTGTGTGTCTCCAGGCAGGCCATATGGAAAGGTCATGTACATCACAGAGACAAAAAACACACACACACCCTTCCTCCACACACACACACACACACACCTCCTCACTCCACTCACACACACACCCTCCTTCCACTCACACACACACACTCTCCACACAAACACACATTCTCCACGCACACACTCCCACTAGACAGTGTGAGTTTGCATGCAGTGTATTATTCTAATCTTTCTGCATCTGTTATCTGTTTATTAAAACCATCTCTCCCTGAAGCGCAGGATAAATCATGGTGGAGTCATGGTGTTGTACTGCAGAGAGGAAGGAGGGAGGGAGGGAGGGAGGGAGGAGAGAGAGGGAGGGAAGGAGAGGATGGAGGGAGGGAGGGAGGGAGGAGAGATGGCGGGAGGGTGGAGAGGGAGGGGTACACTATCACTGTAGACTCACTCACACACAACAGCATGAGTCCCAGGGTTAGGGTCACTCACACGGTCATAGCCTGGATAGAAGTCATAGGAAAGTTGTGGTCTCGGACACAAACACACACACCAGCAGATGAGCGTGCAGGGACAGATTGAGGTAGCTGGTGTGTGTGTGTTTTCTCCTGCTGGGCTGGTTCACCTCCTGCTGCTTTCCTGTCAGACTCACTCCACAACACACTACTCTCTCCTCACAAACTTCCTGTCTCTGGAGCAACTTGTGTGAAGAGGGAGGAGAGAGCGAGAGGGTAGAGTGAGGAGAGAGCGGGTAGAGTGAGGGAAAGGGAGAGGGGAGAGAGAGGGGGAGAGGGAGAGTGAGGAGAGAGAGAGAGTGAGGAGAGAGGTAGAGAGGGAGAGTGAGGATATAGGAAGAGGGGAGAGTGAGGAGAGAGGGGGAGAGGGAGGAGAGAGGGAGAGTGAGGAAAGAGGGAGAGGGGCGAGTGAGGAGAGAGGGGGAGAAGGAGAGAGGGAGAGTGAGGAGAGGGAGAGAGAGGAGAGGAGAGATTGGAGAGAGAGGGAGAGAGGGAAAGTGAGGAGAGAGGGGGAGAGGGAGAGAGGAGAAGTGAGGAGAGAGGAAGAGGGGAGAGTGAGGAGAGAGGCAACACGTTGTGACCAGGTATTCCTGCTGTCTCCCTAGTTGACCTGTGGAACCAACATGCCTACAGGGGCTGCCTGTCCCTCTCCTCTTCTCTTCGCTCTCCCTCTCCTCTTCTCCCTCCCCCCACCAGCTCTTCCTCCCTCCCTCTCTCTTCCTCCCCCCACTCTTGCTCCCACCAGCTCTCCCTCCCTCCTGTCCCAGAGCAAAACAGATGAGCGGTCCTGCCATGCTAGCAGCTGGCTACAGTGTGGGTGGAAAAGGGTAACACATAAATAGCTGGTGTGAGCAGCCTGTTCACATTTAGGACTGGGTTACAACCAAGGTGTGTGTGTGTGTTATCAACACTCACCAACGCAGGAACTCCCATCGAGCAGGTAAGAGCCATTGTCATGGAAACCGCTCCTGCACTCACAGTGGTACCAGCCTGGCAGGTTGATACAGTGAGAGTGGTGATGACACTGAGCGAGACCTGTACACTCATCTACATCTGCACACACACACACACACACACACACACACACACACACACACAGGGAGACACACACATAGATACAAACACAGGGATACACACACACACCCACACAGGGAGACACACACAGACACACACAGGGAGACACACACACACACACATGGAGACACACACACACAGGAAGACAGACACACACACAGACACACACACACAGGGGCACAATTAAAGAGAATATCAGTTTAAAGCCTTTAATGCATTTATCAATTCATCAACAAAACTTCCCGTTCATGTCCTCTTTCTACAGCAGCTCACACACAAACACTGTGTTAGTCTCCATGTCCTGGAAGGGCATGACTTCTGTTCATTCATAATGAAACACTCACTCTGTCCTCTGCAGCTCTACACACACACGTGTGCTGCATACACACACATACCACATACGCACACACACTACATACGCGCACACAGTCTAACACACACACACGCACACAGAGGATGATATAGCTCTGTACCACCCTGCTGTCACATCAAATTACCCACAATGCATTGGGCCAGGGCCATGGGGACAACACAACATCCAGCATTTATAGATGTCTTTCTGTGTGCGTATGTGTGTGTGAGTTCAGAGAGAGTGCATCACTTGTTCTTTTACTGCCAATAAGATTCTAGTCAAGACAAGCAAGACGCTTCAAAATAAATATGCTTTAGACAGCAGATCAGTGACGTGAGGATGAATCTGCAGCCTGACAAGGATCCATCCAACCATCCAACCAACTATCTATCCATCCAACCATCCAACCATCCAACCATCCAACCATCCAACCATCCAACCATCCAACCAACCAACCAACCAACCAACAATCCATCCAACCAACCATTCTACCATCCATCCATCCAACCATCCAACCAACAATCCATCCAACCAACCATTCTACCATCTATCCATCCAACCAACAATCCATCCAACCAACCATTCAACCATCCATCCAACCATTCATCTATCCAACCATGAGTAAACAGATGTTAAACAGATGGTAAACAGATGGTAAACAGCAGGTAAACAAATGGTAAACAGCATGTAAACAGCAGATAAACAGAGGGTAAACAGCAGGTAAACCCTACTTTCACATCTTGTTTGACAGAATTAAATAACTTTGAAGGCTAGATTACTTGTTGGTGTCATCACTGCACAGGAATAGTATAATAAAATCATACAACACTCAAATTGTGTTACCATAGAAACTATACTGCACTGTATGTCTCAGTGGTGAAGAAAGATAGGAAGCTATGTGTGTGTGTGTGTGTGTGTGTGTGTGTGACCAGTGTCCTTTATGTCCCTGGCCATGAAGAAGCTGGAGAATTTGGCCTGGATCCTTTGTGGAAACCATGGCAACTGGTGTGTGTAACCTGTCAGAGGGGGTAACCTATCTTAAACAAGAAGGAGAGGAGAGAGTGGAAAGGAGAGAGAAGAGGAGGTGAGGAGAGAGGAGAGGAGAGAGGAGAAGTGAGAGGAGAGGAGAGGGGAGGAGAGGAGAGGAGAGGGGAGAGAAGGGAGGAGGGGAGGAGGGTAGAGAGGAGGAATCGTCCTTTACTGCTCAGCAGGGGTCATCCATCTCTGCCACTCCAAATTAAAACAAAGACAAAGGGAGATGGAGAGAGAGAATGGAGAGAGGGAGGGTGGTAGAGAGGGAGAGAGAGGGAGAGAAAGATGGCGAGAAAGAGGAATAAATAGAGAGACCAAGGCAGGAGTCCTCAATCTCTGCTGCCCCAGTTGAAGCCAGGGAGGGAGGAGGGGGGGGAGGGAGGAGGGGGGAGGGAGGGAGGAGGGGGGAGGGAGGAGGTGGAGAGAGGGAGAGAGGAGGTGGAGGGAGAGAGGACCCCACATGAAGTCATGACCTTCTCTGTGATTCCACTGAACAAGGATCTGAAGCTGCTTGCATACTGCTGCTGGCATACACACCCCAGGGGGATTGTGGGAGTTGCAGTCTTACCTGTCTCACATTGGGCTCCTGTAAAGCCGGACGGGCACACACAGGTGTTAGGAGATACGCACGTCCCTCCGCTCCGACAAGCCTCCTCACAGAACGCTGAAGAGAAAGAGAAAAAGAGAGAGTGAGAAGGGGGGAGGGAGAAAGAGAGAGAAAGAGAGAGAGGGTGGGGGGGTGAGACAGAGAGGCGGGTAGGCAAAGAGAGAGGTAGACAGAGAATGAGAAAAGGAAGAGAACGGTTGTTGGAAGATTGGTGAACAGTGACGTGTGTGTATTTCTGTGTGTCAGAAATGAAAGAATCAGTAAGAGCATTAAAGAGGGCCAACTTAACTGGGAGAACATTCATTAAACTGAGGAATGTCTGAACATAATTTATTCATTTTAGCAGATGCTTTTATCCAAAGCAACTTACATTCTCCCTGAGGCAAGTAGGGTGAAGTGCTTTGGCCAAGGAGACAACATCACATAGTCACAGCCGGGACTCAATCTCACAACCTTCCAATCATGAGGCCAACGCCTTAACCCGCTGAGCCATATGACCCCTTCATTATTAAAGACAAGCATCAAGAGATGAGCCATAACAGGTTGTGTTTGAATGTGTTTGAATGTGTGTGTGCCTGTGTGTCCTTGTATATTTGAGCTTGTGTATGTGTAAGGCAAGTAATCAAAAGGTTCCCAGTTCGAATCCCGGCTGTGCCAACATATTGTTGTGTCTTTGGGCAAGGCCCTTCACCCTACTTGCCTTGAAAGAATGTCCCTTTAAGTTGCTCTGGATAAGAGAGTCTGCTAAGTGACTAAATATAATGTATATGTAAATGTGTATGTGAGCTTGTGTGTGTGTGTGTGTGAGTGTGCTTGTAGCTGTGCTGGATGAATGAGACTAAACATAATTTCCTTTGCTAACAGATGAGTGTTGTCTACAGAGCAGTTACACACACACACACACACACAAACCAACACATACATATCATAAGGAACGACACGTTTCATGCCAACAGCCATTAGGATATGAATGGCTACGGTTCCACTCTAACAGAACTCCTCTCAAGGCCTCGTTAGGAAGATGATTACCTCGGTACTAATAAACCTCACACTTAAGAATTAATTACACTTATATTGACTTAATCTATCTCCTGCTCTAATTATCATTTTACAGCCATCAGCATAAAGCCTGGCCTGTCGTGCTAATGGCTGACAGAGGAGGGGAGGAAAGGAGAAGAGGGGAAAGGAGAAGAGGGGAAAAGAGGAGAGGAGGAGGGGAGGAGAGGGAAGAAGAGGGGGAAGAGGAGGAAAGGAGGGGAAATGAGGGGAGGAGAGGAGGGGAAGGGATGGGAGGAGAGGAGAGGACTCACCCGTTCCCCCTGCTGCTGAGGCATAGTCTGCTACTCCTTTCTCCTCCCTTCTCTTCCTGGATGTGTGTTCTTATATGTGTTCATGTGTGTTCTTGTATGTGTGTGTGTGATAAAGCTAAACTATCTCCGTGCTGAGTCATGGCTTCTGGAGATACACATCCTGTCTCAGCCTTCCTCAGCTCTTCTGATTGGCAGGCAGGGGGAAGGGGGAGACAAAGTAATCTCTGTTCACACTGTGGTTAAGGGGCTCAGTCACAGCCTGTTACTGTATCCAAGGACCATATCCAAGGACCCATCTAAAAATAAAAAACTGAAACGTCAACGAATTATCTTCTGTTCCGAGTATGAAAAGAAAATACATAATTCTGCTTCCACACTGTGATGATACTGAGTTCATTATGACTGTCAAGAGAACAGTACCATGACCTCTCTCCCCCCCTCCCCTCCACTCTTAATGATCTCAGCTCCAAACAGGCGAGGGAATTTCATCAAGAGGATGAGCTCACTAATCGTAACACTGGCGGTGGGATTGTGTGGTCCTCTAACCAAGTCCTGTCCTGACAGAGGGGAGAAGGAGAGGAAAGAGGGAAGGAGAGAGAAGAATGAAGAGAGAGAAGGGCTATAGAGGAGGGAAGAGGAGGCGTGGAGGAGTAGAGAAGACAGGAGAGTTAAGGCCCTTGTCACAGAGAGGAGCACGGAGGCACATTAGAAATGCGCTCCTACAACGTGCATTAGCACCAACATAGTCACAGGCTCTAATGGAAGTGGGCTGGTTGTGTACATGATAAGGGTTCAACCACCTGCCTCCTGCCTCATGTCTCAGGCAAGCTCTCCATTCACAGGCAGGATTGGAGAGGAGTGGAGAGGAGGAGAGGGGAGGGGAGAGGAGGGGAGGGGAGAGAAGGAGAGAAGAAGGGGAATGAAGAGGGGAGAGCAGGGGAGGAGAGGGGAGATGTCCTTGGCTGCTGGATGTGAGGAGCTTTCATAAAGGAGGGCAGTGTAGCATGAGCAGCCCTCTCTCTGAATCCATTACTGACAGAGAGAAAGAGTGGGGGGGAGAGAGGAGGAGAGCGAGAGAGAAAGAGGGGAAGAGAGAGAGACAAGCATTCAGGCAGGCTGGTTGCAGACAGCACTATTGTTTCCTAACCATGTTATTTAACTGATAAGATGAAGTTTGCTGCTGAGCTGCTGACAATATTGCCTCAAATGATCCTGAAAGGTACCTGGGCAGAGAGGGTTCTGCTGCGGCAGGTTATATGGAGGCGAGCGGAACTTTACATTTGATTTAGGAGCAGATAGTCGCTGTCAGACGCCTTCATTCTCCCGGCTGAATTGCCTGTCGTTAGAGTAGGATCGTATCTTCCTTGGGTTCTACATAATCTCGTCCCAGCTTCAGGGCAGTTCCATTACTGCTGTCTATGGAGATGTGTGTCAGCTCACAGGCACACACATTTTATCAGCTCGCCACACACCCTCATGTCTGATGCGGAGCTGCTATCCTAACTTAAGTCCTTCCTTAAATCCTAACTTAAGTTCTAAATGAAATCCTATAAATCCAGACTTCAAACCTAATTTAAGTCTAATTTAAAACACTACAGGATGATGTAAGAACGGAGAGGGAGAAAGAGAGGGGGAGGATAGAATAAGGAGAGGATGAGAGGAGAGAGAAGAGGAGGAGAGGATGCGGAAAGGATGAGAGGTAGGAGAGGAGAAGAGGGAGGAGAGGATGAGGAGAGTATGAGGGGGGCAGAAGATGAGAGGGAGTCCCATAGGGCTCTGAACTTGGACCTCTCCTACTCCTCTACCTCACTTGGACCTCCCTTGGCTTCTCCTATCACTGCTACGCTGAGAACATTTACATGTATTCATTTAGCAGACGCTTTATCCAAAGTGACTTACAAGAGAGAGCTTTACAAAAGAGCATCGGTCACTGAGCATAGCAACGTGATAAACCCCGAACACAGTGGGCTTTTAGATTGTGAAACATACATCGTGAGAACTAGTAAGTGCCAAGGGAAGAGCCATAAGAGCATGAGAACATAACACAACAATCGCAACAACACATAAGGGTTGCGAACAATAAAGCAAGAAAGCACAAACACTAGCGAGTCACCGCATGGGGGCCGACAAGTAATTCTGAGCAACATCATACTATATTTCTAAGTGCCATTAAATTCTCAGAATAAGTGAGCTTTGAGCCTTCTTTTGAAGGTGCGGAGGCAGTCTCGATTCTGATGGAGGTGGGGAGTTGATTCCACCATTGGGGAGCCAGGCAGTGGAAGAGTTTGTGTTGGGCTCTGGCGCTCTTGAGGGGGGGGGGGTACCACTAGACGGTTGTCAGCAGGCGACCGTAGGTGGCGGGCAGGGGTATAAGGCTGGAGGAGAGCTGGCCCTACACTGGTGGAATCAACTCCCCACCTCCACCAGAGACACTGACTGTCTTGCCAGCTTCAAGGAAAGGCTAAAGAGGCACTTGTTCCGGGAGTTAAACAGTACTTAGGAATGACTGCTGGACCTAATGTTAGCTTCCCTCAGGACCACAATGATAATCGAGGGCCTTATTGCTCTTTTGACCAGTTCAAACCCGATTTTGAATGTTTGTACTCGCAGTGAAGTATATTACATTATTATTAATACTTGCTTTCCTACAGGTACACCATGACCGTGAAGCAAGGCTTCACCAGGAGGTTTGTGTGTACGTGTATGTGTGTGCATGGCCCTGCCCCTATCCATCAGCTCGTAATTGAACACACTGATTATGATCTTTCTGCCATTCTCTAATCTGACCCATTGAGGCCAGAGGTGATATGATAGCTGTGTGATTAGGAAAACGGACACACACACACACACACACACAGTACAGAGACACACACACACACACAGTACAGAGACACATAGCACACATACACACACACATCCAGTACAGAGACACATAGCGCACACACAAGCACACACACACACACACACACAGTACAGATTGTACAAAAGACTGTGTGCAAACAATGAAAGAAAACTCATTTAGACATAGAAAATTATCTTCCTCTTGGTGCAGTGTGAGCTATTTCAGGTTTACTAAAGGTTATCTGATCTCTATAATCTAGTTTGAAAGATATTACAGTAAAACCAGAGGAATAAATGACAAACAGTGACGCAAATGTGTAAACATACATTTATGTCATAAATCATGTATTTATGCTTTTTTTTATTCAAAGCTTGATGAGTGTTCTCTGCAATTAAATACAAAATTAAACCAACTGTACCAATCATATATAACATTAGAAGACGACCGTTCAAAACAAACAGATAAACATAATTATGACATCAGTCATGCACCATTGTCCACTTCTGTAACAGGGCTCTCTGCAGCCTCTCTCTCTCTCTCTTCTTCTCTCTCTCTCTCTCTCGCTCTCTCCCTCTCCCCCCTCTCTCTTTCCCAATCTCTCTTCCCCTCTCTTTCTTTCTCTCTCTACCATGCTCTCTCTCACCCTCTCTCTCTTCCTCATCCTGAGATGAAGAACATTATAAGGTTCCAGATGCTCTTCACACCACAGTGAGATTCAGACTATTAATAATTGCTTTGATAATTGCTTCCATGCTTGGAATCAATTCCCCCCTCCACCCCCTCCTTGCTTTCACTGTCTTTTCCCATCTGCTGCGGTTCACTGAGAGGGGATCTGCTGTGGTTCACTCTAGTTACAGGGGATCTGCTGTGGCTCACTGAATTACAGGGGATCTGCTGTGGTTCACTGAGCTACAGGGGATCTGCTGTGATTCACTGAGCTACAGGGGATCTGCTGTGGTTCACACTAGTTACAGGGGATCTGCTGTGGTTCACTGAGCTACAGGGGATCTGCTGTGGTTCACTGAGCTACAGGGGATCTGCTGTGGTTCACACTAGTTACAGGGGATCTGCTGTGGTTCATTAAGCTTCAAGGGATCTGCTGTGGTTCATTGAGCTACAGGGGATCTGCTGTGGTTCACTCTAGTTACAGAGGATCTGCTGTGGTTCGCTGAGCTACAGGGGATCTGCTGTGGTTCACTCTAGTTACAGGGGATCTTCTGTGGTTCACTGAGCTTCAGGGGATCTGCTGTGGTTCACTGAGCTACAGGGGATCTGGTGCGGTTCACTGAGCTACAGGGGATCTGCTGTGGTTCACTCTAGTTAAAGGGGATCTGCTGTGGTTCACTCTAGTTAAAGGGGATCTGCTGTGGTTCACTGAGCTTCAGGGGATCTGCTGCGGTTCACTGAGCTACAGGGGATCTGCTGCGGTTCACTGAGCTTCAGGGAATATGCTGTAGTTCACTCAGTTACAGGGGATCTGCTGTGGCTCACTGAGCTACAGGGGATCTGCTGTGGTTCACTGAGCTACAGGGGATCTGATGTGGTTCACTCAGTTACAGAGGATCTGCTGTTGTCGGCATGATTGATAAAAGAAGAATTGCGTAAAGTTAAAATGAACTAAGGTAAAAACTACCCCCATTACCCCTCTCCTCCTCCCTTCTGAGTCTACACAGAACATTCTCACTTGGAGGTGTTAGAACTGCTTGTCTCTTTATCAACTCAGTTAGATGAGAAGTGATCCGACTGGCTCATGTTTAGTCCATCTGTTTCCCACGCTGATAGAGAAAAGGTCACTTAACGTGATTACCCAGCATGCTCTGCAGCCAGCATGGAGTTCAGCACTGCACTTGAGCTCATTAAGCTGCCAGTGTCAACAATGTAACAATCTGTAATCTACAGCTGTTGTCTCTGATCTGAGGAGACCTGGGTACCAGACACCCTGGGTACTGAACACCCTGTGTACTGGACACCCTGTGTACCGGAGACCCTGGGTACTAAACAACCTGGGTACTGGACACCATGGGTGCTGGACACCCTGGGTACTGAACACCCTGGGTACTGAAAACCCTGGGGAGGGGGACAGGAGGACAGGGAGAGGGACAGAGAGGGAGGGAGGGCGAGGGACAGGGAGGGAGGGAGGGCGCCGAAGAGGAAGTGAGGGGGACAGGAGGAGATAGAGAGAAGGAAAAGAGGGAAAACAATCTTTATCTCCTTATTTCCCCATACGCCATGTTCCCCTGACCTCCAGGATCGATGATCGTAAACCTCCAAGATGGAGGCCACATTTTATTAGCAGCTGTTAGGACAGGTGGGGGAGGCGGATGGAGAGGAGAACTGAGAGGGAGATGGGGAGAGAGAGGGGGAGGAAGAAAGAGAGGGAGAGAGAGAGGGGGAGGGAGGGAGAGGGGAGGAAGAAGGGAAGGAAAAGGGGGATGGAGAGGGAGAGAGGGAGGAAGGGGAGGAGAGAAAAGGTGAGGAAGAGGGGGAGGGAGAGGGAGAGAGGAAGTGAGAGGGGGAGGATGAGGCGGAAGCGGAGGGGGAGAAAGCTGGGAGGCAAGAATAGTGTTGACCCAAACCTCCCTCTGTCTTCCAGAGCTGTCTTTACTGTACAGTCCAGTAGGGGGTATATATGGATATTGATCTATATCCACTATGTGTATGTTGCTTTGAGTAAAGTCATCGGCTGAATGAGTAACACGTCAAATGTGAATGTGTTACAGAGGGGGGTGGGGAGTGTAACAGGCACCACCTGACAGGCACCACCTGATCTGATCCAGAACTAGACCCTTCACCCCATATCCCTTATACTGAAACCACTTAGCGTGGTTCACTGTGATGTATTGGAGGGAACAAATGATATTTCCCCAGGATTGCGGGGAGATATTTAAATGTCACTGAGCTCTGCAGCAGGACCACAGGTTCTGCTACAGAAACAGCTCACCAAGTCATAAATATAACGTTATTATATCCTAGCTAAGGAACGTTGTTTAGCTGTGAAGCCCCTTAGCTAGAATTTAATAACATTACAGAACAGCCAGCAAACAGCTACTGCTTTGATAAAACGGTGCTAAGTGTGGCAACATGAAAGTAATAAACACAGTCTAATTTAAATTAGTTTAATAAATAATGATGTTCAAAACAAACCTGGCCATCCTGGTTGGCTGCTTACAGAGCAGAGAGAGAGGGGGTTGCTATGCAACGTACACACTAGCAGCTAATATATGGCTATCAGTGCTGTGGCTGTGGCAGGGCTAACTAGCAGGTCTAGCTAGCAGGGTTTGGCAAGCAGGGCTAACTAGCAGGCATAGCTAGCAGGGTTGTGGGTAGCAGAGCTAGCTATCACGGTTATGGCTGGCAGGGCTAATTACCAGGTCTTGCTAGCAGGGGTGTGGGTAGTAGAGCTATCTAGCAGGGGTGAGGGTAGCAGGTCTAGCTAGCAGGATTGTGGGTAGCAGAGCTAGCTATCAGGGTTGTGGCTGGCAGGGCTAACTAGCAGGTCTATCTAGCAGGGGTGTGGGTAGCAGAAATAGCTAGCAGGGGTGTGACTCCAGGGATACAGTAGTGATGTATGAGCAGACTGAATAGAGAGTCTGTCTTTTGGTCGATGCTGCCACCATCACGCACTAATGAGCTCTCAGAGGAACAGACAGATGTGAACTTCCTGCCTCCCTCCAGTGCACCCTCCCCATCCTCACCCCCTCCTCACCCCTCCTCTCCTCCCTCCCCTCCTCACACCTCCTCACCCCCTCCTCACCCCCTCCTTACCCCCTCCTCACCCCCTTCTCCTCCTTTAGGATGAAAACATTGATGGTTTGAACTCTACTGTCTGAGTCTCCCCATGAGAACATGGTGCTGTTCGTATTCCTATCATTGTTTTATGCATTTTTCTCTTAGCAACAAAGCATTTGTCCCTTTTGGGTGATTTGCATTTCACCCAGACTTCCAGAGTGAAAAATGTGGAGGTGGCAGTTAAGTTGTGTGGCTGCATGGCTGGTCTGGACACAAGCCAACACTGAAACTGTGTGGAAACACTTGGCAAATTATACTGATCCATCAGCAGACCTGCTCCCACCTGCAGTCCATTCTAATGCCTGTCTCTATCACAGAGGAGTACACACATACAGATCCTGTACACACACCCACCCACCAACACACACACACACCCACACACACCCACACTCACACACACACACGCACGCACACACACACACACACACACACACACACACACACACACGCACACACACGCACAGATCCTGTACACACACAAACACACACATATCCTGTACACACACACACACACATGTATACACAGATCCTGTACACACACACACACACATATACACATATCCTGTACACACACAAAAATCCTGTACACACACACACACGCAAACACAGAGATCCTGTATACACAGACAGATCATGTTCACACACACAGAGATCATGAACACACATGTAATCAGGCAAGCACAAACTGGGTTGGACACACACTGTCCATTTAACACCCATTAAAGAAAGCTCACACACGCCTTGTTACCCTAGTACAGTGTTGCTCACACACACATACCTTGTTATCATGCTACAGTGCTGCTCACACACACCTGGTTACCATGCTACAGTGCTGCTCACACACACACCTGGTTACCATGCTACAGTGCTGCTCACCCACACCTGGTTACCATGCTACAGTGCTGCTCACACACACCTTGTTATCATGCTACAGTGCTGCTCACCCACACCTGGTTACCATGCTACAGTGCTGCTCACACACACACCTGGTTACCATGCTACAGTGCTGCTCACACACACCTGGTTACCATACTACAGTGCTGCTCACACACACCTGGTTACCATGCTACAGTGCTGCTTACACACAAACACCTGGTTACCATGCTAAAGTACTGCTCACACACACACCTGGTTACCATGCTACAGTGCTGCTCACACACACCTGGTTACCATGCTACAGTGCTGCTCACACACACACCTGGTTACCATGCTACAGTGCTGCTCACACACACCTGGTTACCATGCTACAGTGCTGCTCACACACACACCTGGTTACCATGCTACAGTGCTGCTCACACACACACCTGGTTACCATGCTACAGTGCTGCTCACACACACCTGGTTACCATGCTACAGTGCTGCTCACACACACCTGGTTACCATGCTACACTGCTGCTCACACACACACAGCTGGTTACCATGCTACAGTGCTGCTTACACACAAACACCTGGTTACCATGCTAAAGTACTGCTCATACACACACCTGGTTACCATGCTACAGTGCTGCTCACCCACACCTGGTTACCATGCTACAGTGCTGCTCACACACACACATGGTTACCATGCTACAGTGCTGCTCACACACACCTGGTTACCATGCTACAGTGCTGCTCACACACACACCTGGTTACCATGCTACAGTGCTGCTCACACACACACCTGGTTACCATGCTACAGTGCTGCTCACACACACCTGGTTACCATGCTACAGTGCTGCTCACACACACCTGGTTACCATGCTACACTGCTGCTCACACACACACAGCTGGTTACCATGCTACAGTGCTGCTTACACACAAACACCTGGTTACCATGCTAAAGTACTGCTCATACACACACCTGGTTACCATGCTACAGTGCTGCTCACCCACACCTGGTTACCATGCTACAGTGCTGCTCACACACACACATGGTTACCATGCTACAGTGCTGCTCACACACACCTGGTTACCATGCTACAGTGCTGCTCACACACACACCTGGTTACCATGCTACACAGCTACACGGCCTCTCCATCAATTAGAAGTCTGGATTCAGATTCAGATTAGTTTATTGATCCCGAGGGAAACTCCTTTGTATCAACGGCGCACAGTCTCGCAAAGCACACAAGGGTAAGGGTGTGAGGTAAAATATTTGAAAGTGTACACAGGGATAGGGGGGTGGGGGCAATAACAATAAGTGAAAACGGTAGGTGAGGTGAATTATCACAGGGAGGAGGGGGGCGGGGGGGGGGGCATAGGCTTGGATAAATGATTATGTACAGGCTATACAATTAGAATTGGATGAGACGGTTCCTGGTCTTGTTCCACTAATTACATACTGATTTGTTTACATAAGGGAAAGACACAGAGAGCAGCAGAGGGCTAGAGCAAGGGAGGAGAGGGAGAAGAGGGAGGAGAAAGGATGAGAGGCAGGAGGAGTGAGGGGAGGAGAGGGGGGCAATACGAAGAGGACACTGTTAGTGTTTCTATTCTGTAAGCCTCATTGGCCCAGTGTAAACATGGTGGTTAATCCCAGCGCAGACGACCCTACAGTGATATAACTGCAGCAGACCTCTATGTCTCCAGCTCAGCATTCAGGTCTCCTCTGGGACAGAGAGCAGCAAGGCTGAGCAGCTCTCTCTCCAGACAGACCATCCCTGACTGGGCAGCTCTCTCCAGACAGACCCTCCCTGACTGGGCAGCACAGAGACTCCATGTAGTCAGTCACTGAGTGCATATACACACACACACACAGGAACAAACTTACACACAGATACAAACAGTCTTCTGCTTGGCTGAATGATCATGCACACATTCACTCACTGTCAACTCAACATGGGCGTGTAAAGATGGACATGTATGCCACAAAACAAGCTAATTCCATCACACACACACACCTCATACACACACACACTTTAAAATTCACACAAACACACAAAGCTCTACACAGTGTGATTGGTAGTGTTCCCAAGAGGATTTCAGCAGCACTGGAAACTGGGAGTGTTAGCAGTGTGTGTGTGTGAGGGGTGTGTGTGTGTGTGGAGTGTGTATGTGTGGGGTGTATATGTGTGTGTTGTGTGTGTGTGTGTGGTGTGCAGTTGTGTAGTGTGTGTGTGTGGTGTGTACGTGTGGGGTGTGTGTGTGTGGTGTGTACGTGTGGGGTGTGTACAGGGGAGAGAGGGTTAGGGTAGATGAGAGGAGGGGATGAGCTCCTGAGTTTCTCCTAAATCAATTCTCATCATCTCAGTGGCAGCTGATACCCAGACAGGGGAAGCGGGGGCAGAGTGTTAGGTGTGTGAGCGTGCGTGTGGTGTGAGCATGTGTGTGATGTGTGATTGTGTGTGTGGTGTGTCTGTGTGTGTGAGCGTGTGTGTGTGTGTGTGTGTTTGAGCTTGTGTTTGTGAGAGGTGAGTCCTTACCTCTGCAGATGGTTCCGTTGCCTACATACCCTGGCTTGCAGGTGCACAGGTGTCCCCTGACAGTGTTGGTGCAGATGGCATTCTCATCACAGCCGCTCTGGTCGCCCCAACACTCATCATGTTCTGAGGGCAACAAGCAGGGTCAGACATGTCAGTATGTGTGTCAGTGTGTGTGTGTGAGCGTGTGTGTGGTGTGTGTGTGTGTCAGTGTGTGTAAGACTAAAATAACATCTCAGCCACCAGGCACATTGTAAAGAAACATCTCAGCTAGCAGATACAGTGTAAAGTAACATCTCAGCTACCAGACACAGTGAAAAGTAACATCTCAGTTACCAGACAGTGTAAAGTGACATCTCAGCTAGCAGACACAGTGTAAACCTCCTATCCCCTCCTCTCATCACCCCCCTCTTCTCCCCTCCTCTCCTCTCTCTTCTCCCCTCCACCCTCCTCTCCCCTCCTCTCCCCCGTCCTCTTCCCCCTCTTCTCCCCTGCTCTCCCCCTCTTCTCCCCTCCTCTCCTCTCCCCCTCTTCTCCCCTCCTCTCCACCCTTTTCTCTCCACCTCCCATCTGCTCATGGTTTCACACGTGGAAGCACTCATTAGGTTACATCACACCTGACTCATTGTTAGAGTCATTTTTAGTAATCCCATATTTGCTGTTACAACTTTCATATAATTAATACAAAGTGTTAGCTTTTGTATGTGCTTTTGAGTTTGTCTTGCAGAGAAGGACGTGCTTTGAAGTGGAGATAACCATTTGGGTTGATTATCTGCAAGATGGGGGTTGTGTCCTAAAACCCAGAACCAAACTCAATCAAGCCATAAGGCTTCGACAAGCACATTCTTAAATGACATTTGTGTTGATTCATAGACTTTGGAAGTGTTGTCCACACTATACCTGATGCTGAACTGTGACCTATGTAAATGAACTGGGAGCTTTTCTAATAAAAAGAGGAGCTTCAGAGATTAACTTGGGGAGAGCAGGCAGAGCAGGGGAGATGCCAAGAAGGGTGTCTCTGTCTGACTGTTCTCTCCAGGAAAGAGCAGGAGGGGAGATTGCAAAAGTGCATCTCTGTCTGACTGTTCTCTCTATGTTTGTCTCTGTCTCTGTGTCAAATTATATCCTTGTATTATTGCTTCATTGTCATTATTATTGTTGTTTTATAATGCTTTTATTGTTCTATGTGTAGTTTGTCTTTCTCCTCTTTGAACTTATCACTCATTGCTGTGTTGCTAACATAAGAAAGCAAGGCCAGAAGCATCAATATGGAACAGAACTTAGAGCATCTAATCCTGTCTGCAGGATTTGTTGACGAAAGAGGATTCTTGAGGGGATGAAAAGATACATGCTGAAAAATAAAAGAAGTCTGGTTCTGGAATGAGAACTAGAGCAGTCTTGTGCATTCCGGGATGGGAAATAGAAAAGTCTGGCGCCTTCTGGGATGGGAACTAAAGAAGTCTGGTGCATTCTGGGATGGGAACTAGAGAAGTCTGGTGCATTCTGGGATGGGATCTAAAGAAGTCTGGTGCATTCTGGGATGGGAACTAAAGAAGTCTGGCCAGTCAGCCTCCCAGCCAGTCAGCCTACCAGCCAGTCAGCCTCCCAGCCAGTCAGCCTACCAGCCAGTCAGCCTACCAGCCTACCTGCCAGCTAGCAGCTGCACCGGCTATTTTCCCTCTGGTTCAAACACACCTCATCATAATGCAGTAAACAGGAAGGTCTGGACTGATGCTTTCTTCCTTCATTAATGAGCTGTGCTTAAAGAACCTTGAAGCAGCCAGAACACATGATGTAGCACTTCTCACTTCCCTGGGGCCCAAAACCAAGCAGAGGTGGAGTCAACACTGAGGAAGCCATGTAGGAGGAGCTATCACCAGGGTAACAGGGGAGGGGCTACGATTAGCATTTAGGATGAGAGAGGGTTTATCACCATGGTAACAGGGAGGGACTACGATCAGTGTTTAGGATGAGAGAGGGTTCTCATATGTGGAGAGGTGTGGATGTGGTGGCTGTTGGCTGTTAAAGTTCCCCACTGACCCTCTCCTGGTTCAAACTTCAGCCCTCTGAATCGCCCTCTGGTGCAGTGGCCGCTTAATACGGAGTTGAGTTCTGCCAGTTCACCTGGATGGCAGTGCCATGCAGCTAGAAGCATTAATCTGAATATGACTTCGTCCTGCAGACATTATGAGCGCCATAATGTTCCTCTTCTTACTGCTTGCAGAGCATATCGAAATACCTAATAAAATGGCTGTAGTTAAAGTACCGTCGTGGAACCCAGATATGAAGAAGAGATTTCTGGCTGTAAACCTTTCCTTCAGAGAGCAAATCACAGCATTCGGCTTCTCTAAGAGAAAAACCAACATTTTGTGATTCCCTTAAATTTGCTAATAAATTCTTACGGCGCTTATATCCTCGCGTAAGCGGAAGTTTCCTATCCTGTTCATGAGCCTCACGTACCACAGTAATGTGGAATATAATGAGCAGTGACAAGCCGATAAAAAATACTTCAGAACTCGGTAGTATTTTTGGAGCATGAATGTCGGTTTGAATGTTGGTTGTGAGTGCTTCTTGGTGCGAGTGGCCTGGCTGTCCTTGTCCTCGGTAGGTGAACACTGCACATGAAGGAAAATATCCCAGGACATAGGTACTCAATGTCACCGTGTTTAACTGCTACGACGCACATTTCCATTAGCTCAGCCGGAGAGAAGCCCTGTTTCCCCTAGGTAACCCCCGCTGCAGAGTTCACCACATGAATTTCTAACAGACTCGGTTATTTCAGGAACACTTGGTCATTAAAGAATCTGTAGGCAGCAAGGTTCCTCACAGGATACTGCGCAGCCTGTCCACAAGGAGATCCATCTAACATGAATAACATTGATAGACGGGCTCTATAGGCGGCATCATGGCTTGATAAAAAATGCTTCACTTTGCGAAAGCTTGCCTGAATGGTATACTAGTCAATATATAGGCCTACAGCTCGGGTCTACGTTCTTCGCGGGTCCAGGCTGGAACAACCAGAGTCTGGATTGCTGCAACAGAGCGAGTCTGGCAAAGCTAATGTAACTCATTTACAACTACCAGGAATGGACAAAGCCAACAGGAAAAGATGCTTAGGCGGCAGTTCACATTATTGTAAGCACGTCCCATTAATCTGCCGTGTCAGCGTGTATTTGTTTTCTACTCGTTACGGCAACGGAAACAGAGGTTGTATATCATAAACTGGCGGCACACCGTCTTCAAGATAAACAGCACTAGACTCGGATAGACATCGGGAGTGAGGGGAGCAGTCGCTTTGTGCTGAGGAGACTCACGGGGACTCGAGTCCAACATTAAAGCTTAACGGCGGAACAAAATATGAACGCGAGTTGTCAGAGCCAATTACAGAAGGATGAGCGGGGGGCGCGTGGCGTATGGCGGACGCTCCGTCTCTCGCGGTGTTTTATGGCTTTTCAAATTGGTCGGTAACGAGCCGGCCTGTTGGAATGACCTCTATTTTGAAGAGTTAATGTATACGGGAGTGGTTGCCAAGGTTACCGCTCCCGTCACACCTGAGTTCCGCATTCATTACTTGTATAATTGGAATTGGATTTGATTACATTTTCATTATACATATAAGGTATCTAGGGGGAAATACTGCCTTTCTTGGGTGACTGTTCCTGAAAATAAATCTACCAACTGTTGCATGAAATGAATCTTTTGGCTTCTGCAAAGACTTTCGTCATTCGATGTTTTGCAAAGATGATTGCTGTTCATGGAATATTCCATCAGTTAGAACCGTAAGCCTACATATTGACCAGCAAAATGAACGTAGAACGTTAAATAGACCATTATCACACAGAATCAAGAGTTAATCCTCCCCTGTTAGGAGGGTGCTCACATGTCCTGCCCACATCACATCCTGCCCTCATCACATGTCCTGCCCACATCACATCCTGCCCACATCACATCCTGCCCACATCACATCCTGCCCTCATCACATCCTGCCCTCATCACATGTCCTGCCCTCATCGCATGTCCTGCCCACATCACATCCTGCCCTCATCACATGTCCTGCCCACATCACATCCTGCCCACATCACATCCTGCCCACATCACATCCTGCCCTCATCACATGTCCTGCCCACATCACATCCTGCCCACATCACATCCTGCCCTCATCACATCCTGCCCTCATCACATGTCCTGCCCTCATCACATGTCCTGCCCACATCACATCCTGCCCACATCACATCCTGCCCTCATCACATCCTGCCCACATCACATCCTGCCCTCATCACATGTCCTGCCCACATCACATCCTGCCCACATCACATCCTGCCCTCATCACATCCTGCCCACATCACATCCTGCCCTCATCACATGTCCTGCCCTCATCACATGTCCTGCCCTCATCACATGTCCTGCCCACATCACATCCTGCCCTCATCACATCCTGCCCACATCACATCCTGCCCACATCACATCCTGCCCTCATCACATATCCTGCCCTCATCACATGTCCTGCCCACATCACATCCTGCCCTCATCCCATGTCTTGCCCTAGATATACTGTATACTGCTACTGAGAGTTATGTACCGGTGGTTCAGAGATGGGAATCTTGCCTACCATGTGCAGGACCTGGGTTCAATTCCTGGTGGGATTTTGATACTTGGCCAATATATCGAACATGAGTTTAATGAGTGGGCCTGCAAAATCTCCCCACTGTGGGACTAATAAGGGATAATCTTTGAATCTAGAGTCTGGTGTGTGAAACAGAGAGAGGAGGCTCTGACAAGCTCATTTGCTTTTGTCACATGTATGAAACTTAGTCTGGATCCTCATATCAGCCCCTTCAGTGGACAGTAAGAAGCATCTGATGCTGGGATGAACAGAACTGACATTTGAAGGAGCCTCTCATGGAAGAAGGAAAACAACAAGTCTGACATGAAAGTGAATGTTGTCAGTGATTGTGTGTGTGAGTGAGTAAGTGTGAGTGAGAGTGTGTGTGAGTGAGAGTGTATGTGTGTGAGTGAGTGAGTGAGTGTGTGTGTGTGTATGTGTGGGTGTGTGAGTGTGTGTGGGTGTTTGTGAGTGTATGGGTGTGTGTGTGTGTGAGTATGTGTGTGTTTGTGTGTGTGTGTGTGAATGAGTGTGTGAGTGTGTGTGTGAGTGAGTGAGTGAGTGAGTGTGTGTGTGTGTGAGTGAGGGAGTGTGTGTGTGTCTCACCTGAGCAGGAGAAGTCATCCACCCTTATTAAGCCAGGGAGACAGTCACAGCGATGGCTGCCTGGCAGGTTCACACACACTGTGTTAGCCTGGCAGTACTGGAGCTGGCTGGCACACTCATCTATGTCTGGATACACACACACACAGAGACACACAGAGGTCAGGAGAGGAGTGTGTGTAGGGACACACATATATACACACACACCAACATGTGATAGTGCGCTGCATGACAGCCAACTAACCGAGCAGCAATTCAATTAGAAACTTCAAACATCCTCCGTGATTCAAACAATCCTCCTCAAAGATGAAATTGTAACACTTGATGCAGACGGAGAAGAAATTACACCACGACGGTCGTTAAGGGCCAATTACTCCGGGTACTTAACAGTGTTGGCTCCTGCCTGTCTTTGCTGGTGGTGGGGATGGAGGGCCCAGTGGGGGACCGGGGGGGGGGGGGGGGGGGGGGCAGTGAGAGGGCAGGAAAAAGGAGGCAGAGGGAGAGCAGGGAGTAACAAGGGCTCATCAGTTTTGCTGCTGTTGAATGTTACCATAGCGACATGCAGAAACGAACCTGTGTGTTCCACTCTCTGTTCTAGAAGGACCTGCGTTATAGGTTTCACTCTCTCTGTTCTAGAAGGACCTGCATAAGAGATTCCACTCTCTCTATTGTAGAAGGACCTGCGTTATAGGTTTCACTCTCTCTGTTCTAGAAGGACCTGCATAAGAGATTCCACTCTCTCTATTCTAGAAGGACCTGCGTTATAGGTTTCACTCTCTCTGTTCTAGAAGGACCTGCATAAGAGATTCCACTCTCTCTATTCTAGAAGGACCTGCGTTATAGGTTTCACTCTCTCTGTTCTAGAAGGACCTGCATAAGAGATTCCACTCTCTCTATTGTAGAAGGACCTGCGTTATAGGTTTCACTCTCTCTGTTCTAGAAGGACCTGCGTAAGAGATTCCACTCTCTCTATTCTAGAAGGACCTGCGTTAGAGGTTCCACTGTCTCTGTTCTAGAAGGACATGCGTCCGAGGTTCCACACTCTCTATTCTAGAAGGATCTGCGTCAGAGGTTCCACTCGTTCTGTTCTAGAAGGACCTGCGTTAGAGCTTCCACTCTCTCTGTTCTATAAGGACCTGCGTCAGAGGTTCCACTCTCTGTTCTAGAAGGACCTGCATTAGAGCTTCCACTCTCTCTTTTCTATAAGGACCTGCGTCAGAGGTTCCACTCTCAGTTCTAGAAAGACCTGCATTAGAGGTTCTGCTGGGATTGTTGTGATCCCATGACTTCAGTCCCTGTTTGATCGCACTGTGCTGCTGCTGGTGCTAGCTGACAGCTGTCTGTGTGTGTTGGAGATCCTGTCTCCAGAAGCCTGTCCCACAAGTTCACATGTTTAACTATTCATTTATTTAGCATGTGTGACTCTATGTGAGTGTGAGTGACTGTGTGTGTGAGTGTGTGTGTGTGTGTGTGTGAGCATGTCTGTGTGTGTGTGTCTGTGTGTGAGTACTGTGTGTCTGTACACAGACCTGAAGTTCTTGGTCTCTACAAAAGGGCCCCACAAAGTCAAGGTTTTCATGTTTCACTATACTTGTACAGGGCAGTTAAACAAACCACACACACTTGCACACACACAAAGCCTGTCAGCTGTGCGATCAAAATGCAGGAGATGGACAGAGACTCTGGAGGGAGAGAGAGAAGGAGAGAGGGAGAGAGAGAGAGGGAAATGAGAGAGATGGGGGGAGGAAGAGGAAAACGGGACAGAACTAGAGAGAGTATTTGAGCAAAAGAGAGAGGGGGGGAGAGAGAAAGGGAGAGGGAGCGAGAGAGGGAGCGAGCGAGAGAGAGAGAGAAGGGGGGGGGGGATGTGGCCTGAATGCCGTGTGACGTGGGAGAGAATCATCTAGAGAACATGTCCTCCTTTCAGCATCAGACCTCCAGAGACCTGCAGCTCTCTGCACTTAGGAGAGGAAGGGAGGAGAGAGAGGAGCGGAGGGGGGGGGGTAGGGAGGAGAAAGGAGGGGAAGGAGGAGAAAGGAGGGGCGCGGAGAAGAGGAGGACGAAAGGAGAGAGGAGGACAGGGGAGGAGAGGGGAGAGGTGAGGAGAGATGAATACCATCCCATGCCCCAGAGAGACTGAAATCCAGATAATATTCAGGTAATATCATGATAGATTACAGCCAGACTCCCGGCTATTCTAATTGCTTTAATGTAGAGACAACATCCTGTTTCTGAGCATGATAACATGCGGTTAAGGCTGGAGGATCTGCCCTGACTAGCTACAAAACCTAACAAAGAAAGGGGCGTAGAAGACTTGTGTGCTGGGTGTGTGTGTGCGCACACGTGTGGCAATATAGGAGCTCAAGTTGTTTCCTGAGGGAACAACACTATTCTAACATACGGATGATCAGTCTTTTCTCCAGGGATAGAGAGGAGCACATCTACGTATCGTATTGTGCAGCATGAATATCTCCTGTTTATAGCATCTACACTCTTCTCCATTTACCCTCCTCCCCTCCTCTCCTCCTCTCCATCTACGCTCCTCCTCCCCTCCGCTTCTCTCCTCCTCTGCTCCATCTACCCTACTCTCCTCTCCATCTCCCCTCGTCTCCTCTCCTCCTCTCCATATCCCCTCCTCTCCTCTCCTTTTCTCTCCTCCTCCTCTCATCCCACTCCTCTCCATCTCCTCTCCTCCTCCTCACACACACCCCAGGATAGTGGGACAGGCTGGGGAGTGGTTCCCTCTAGACAGGCACAGCTTGAATAATTCAGTAATGCGTTAGGAGGGTTAACATGAGTGACATCTCCTGTCAGAGAGGCTGAGCTCTGCATCGCTCTGCATCGCTCTGCCTGGCCCAGCCAGCCCTGGTGTCTGTCTGTCTGTGTGGGAGTGAGTTTGTCTGTGTGGGTGTGAGTGTGTCTGTGTGGTGTGTGTGTATGGCTGTGGGTATGAGTGTGTTTGTGTGTGTGCTGTAGAGTGACAGAAAACTGTCAATTCACACCGCAAATTAATATTTGTATCTCTCTCTCCCTCTTTCCCTCTCTGTGTCTCTTCCACCCCCCTCTCCTCCCACCTGTTCTCCTCTACATGTGTAGAGATGTAGGTCACAGCTGGAGAAACCAACAGCTAAAAATACGACTGTCTTGGCTCTGCTGCAATCTCTTGACAACAAGACGTGTGTGTTCGTGCGTGTACGTGTCTGTATGAGTGAGCGTTTGTGTACTATATGTGTGTGTGTGTGTCCACCCTGCTGTGGTGAGGTTAATGCTTCAGACAGCAGCATCAGCATCATCATCATCTTCATCAACATCATCATCACTGTCTTCAGTCAGGGAGAACTGTCTCTATTGGCTCTAACGAATCACACCTGCCCAGGCCTTTATACTGGCACATACTGTACACACACGCACACACAGGCACTCATACACACACACTCACACACATACACAGTCACAGACACACACTCAGACACACACACACTCATACACAGACACACTCATACACACAAACATTCACAGGCACACATTCATACACACATACACACTCACAGACACACACTCATACACACGTGGACACGTGCACACACACGTGCAAACACACACACACAGTGAGAGCATGACAGACACAAGGCCAGACTGATCACTTCTTCCAGAGGAGCATTTTTCAATCCAATCCCCCCCGGCTGAAATTCCAAGTTGGAGATTGAGGACTGGAGCAAAAACCCTATTAGAGAAAGAAGAAAGAGGAGAGGACAGAAACTGGTGTGGATGTGACTGTTTAAAAGAGGGGGAAAGAGGGATAGAAGGAGAGATAGAGTAAAAAGGAGAAAACAATAGAGAGAGAGATCGTCCTGACCCGATGATAAATCTCTGACCTCAGATCATTTCTTCTCTCTGACATGCTGCTAAGTCACATGATGCCTCCCTCATCACCACAAACCAATCACTGCCTCCCCCACCCTCTCACCCCATCACCCCCTCACCCCTCCCTCTCTAATTTCTCCAAGGCCTCCCCCACCCTCTCACCCCATCACCCCCTCACCCCTCCCTCTCTAATTTCTCCAAGGCCTTCCACCTCTCTCTGTCTGGAGGGCCTGGGAGGCTGGGAACCTGGGGGGCTGAGAACCAGATAATTAGTCCTTTCTCTCCTCCTCTCCTGGCCTTTTTCTCCTTCTCTCCTTCCTCTTTCTCCTGACAGAATGACTGACAAAGAGAAGAGAGGGGAGAGGAGGAAGAGAGAGGATGAAAGGAGAAGAGGAGAGAAGTAAGAGAGAGGATTGAGACCCACGTCTACATTTACATTTATTCATTTAGCAGACGCTTTTATCCAAAGCGACTTACAAGAGAGAGCTTTTACAGAGCATCAGTCATTGAGCATAGCAACGTGATAGACCCCGAACACAGTGGGTTTTTTAGATCGTGAATCATACATCATGAGAACCAATAAGTGCCAAGGGAAGAACTATAAATGCATAACACAACAATTGTGAACATAAAGCAAGAGATACAACAAACAACACTAGAAAGTCACCATATGGGGACCAACAGATTGTTCTAAAGCACATTAGATTATGTGAAGTGCCATGCTATTCCTAAGTGCCATTAAATTCTTTAAATAGGTGAGTTTTAAGCCTTCTCTTGAAAGGTGAGAAGGCAGTCTGTGCTTCTGATGGAGGTGGGGAGTTGATTCCACCATTGGGGAGCCAGGCAGTGGAAGAGTTTGTGTTGCGCTCTTGAGGGGAGGTACCACTAGACGGTTGTCAGCAGATGACCATAGGTGACAGAGGACACTCTGAGGTGTCTCGACAGAGGACAGTCGGAGGCGTCTAGACAGAGGACAGTCTAAGGCGTCTAGACAGAGGACAGTCTGAGGCGTCTAGACAGAGGACAGTCTGAGGCGTCTAGACAGAGGACAGTCTGAGGCGTCTAGGGAGAGGAAAGTCTGAGGCGTCTAGGGAGAGGACAGTCTGAGGCGTCTAGACAGAGGACAGTCTGAGGCGTCTAGACAGAGGACAGTCTGAGGCGTCTAGGGAGAGGACAATCTGAGGCGTCTAGACAGAGGACAGTCTGAGGCGTCTAGACAGAGGACAGTCTTAGGTGTCTAGACAGAGGACAGTCTGAGGCGTCTAGACAGAGGACAGTCTGAGGCGTCTAGACAGAGGACAGTCTGAGGCGTCTAGGGAGAGGACAATCTGAGGCGTCTAGACAGAGGACAGTCTGAGGCGTCTAGACAGAGGACAGTCTTAGGTGTCTAGACAGAGGACAGTCTGAGGCGTCTAGACAGAGGACAGTCTGAGGCGTCTAGGGAGAGGGAAATCTGAGGCGTCTAGACAGAGGACAGTCTGAGGCGTCTAGACAGAGGACAGTCTGAGGCGTCTAGACAGAGGACAGTCTGAGGCGTCTAAACAGAGGACAGTCTGAGGCATCTAGACAGAGGACAGTCTGAGGCGTCTAAACAGAGGACAGTCTGAGGCATCTAGACAGAGGACAGTCTGAGGTGTCTCGACAGAGGACAGTCTGAGGCATCTAGACAGAGAACAGTCTGATCATCTCACACCCAGAGAACACAGACTGGCTCAGTGATGAGAGGAGAGTGGATAGGTGTATAAATATGACATCACACTGACATAAGTCTGCTTTGTTAGATTAATTTGATTGAGAATTCATTGAGGCAGATGTTGACAATGTCTGTCTGTATGTATCTATACAGTACAGACACGCACACACTAGCCAAAACACACACAGCGTGTAGTAGAGCGTGTTTGTCAGAGTGTATCTCTGCCTAGCGGTGAGAGGAGAATGTTTCAGGGAGAGAGGTGTCACACACAACTCATTACCATACCCATGGTTCCACCTGACACATACACACAATGGCACACACACCCACACGCACCCACACATATATTGTACATCCACACGACTGATCTAAGAAACACCTCTTTCTGTTCTAGATAAAGAGTTCAGCACTTTATACTGGCAGTTTGAACAGCAACCTGAGACCAGTGATCAATATCTCTATAAATACACAGATATGTGTATACATACTGTTCAGTATATACATGTCTAAAACAGGTACAGACCTGACAATACTTCTAGGCGTTTAACTCAACATGATGTTCAATAGATCCTTCCTAAGGGATCCGATCCCTCCACACACACTTGAACACACATCTTGTGAACTTGTCTTAACATAATGCACACACAAACACACACGCACAGGTCAGGGTATAGTAGAGCTAGGGGACCAGGGCTGGTGTATGTGAGTGTGTGTGTGTGTGTTTTTGCCCCCTGCCCTGGTGCAAGGACACAGAACTCAGGGGAACAGACAGAGATTGATGAAGAGGTGGACATTTCCTGTACTGAGAGAGATGTAGAACACTGGAAGGAGGGGAGGAAAGAGGAGAGAGAGAGAGAGAGAGAGAGGAACAGAATTGGAACTCCTCAGGATCACATTCATCGAGACAGTGTGATTAAGAAGAGAGGAATGCTCCTTTAATTACAGAGTCATTATCTATTAGATTAACTTTCTGCTGCTGAAATTTTAAAATCATATTATGGGCTCCTTCACTCGTGAGATTCAGAGTCTTCTCTGGATCTATTTTCTGCTCTGATCTAATTTGGTGGCCTCCTCCTCCTCTCCTCCTCCTCTCCTCCTCCTCCTCCCCTCCCCTCCTCTCCTTCTGTTTCAGGAGCAGAGCAGCGTCTAAACAGCCACACTGACATTGTGTGTGTGTGTGAGTTAGAGCGTGTGTGTGTTAGTGTGTGTGTGTTAGAGTGTGAGAGTATTAGTGTGTGTGAGTTAGTGTGTGTGTGTTAGAGTGTGTGTTAGAATGTGTGTTAGTGTGTGTGTTGGTGTGTGTGTTAGCGTGTGTCTGAGTTAGAGTGCGTGTACATGAGTGTGTTAGAATGCGTGTATGCAGGGCTCAGTGTAGGTGCTCTCCATCACTGAAGTGACTAAAAGAATTGCTACACAGGAGCAGAGGGGGAAACAGATGGAGCGAGAGAGAGAGACGGGAGGAAAGAGAAGGGAGAAAGAGAGGAAGAGACAGGAGAGAGGAGGGAAAGAGAGAAGAGGTGAGTGACAGAGAGGAGAGACAGAGAGAAGAGAAGGAAAGAGGAGGGAGAGAGAGGAGGGAGGGAGGGAGGGAGGGGGGATTTCATCATGAAAATCACCTCATTTAGCCTCCATTTATCGCTTATTGTTGTATGTGTGTGTGTGGGGTGGGGGGAAGAAAACAAGAGACAGAGAGAGTCTGCCCGTGCTTGCCCGCCTGCTCGTCTGTCTGCCTGCCTGCCCGCCCGCCTATCTGTCTGTCCGTTCCAGGCTGAACAGGGGTGATGCTTGTGGGCTAAACCACAGGCCCATTCCAACCTTCCAACCATACAACTGATCAATCTCTTTCAAGCTGTGTTTTAAAGGTCTTTCTCTCTCCCTCTCTCTCTGTCTCTCTCTCTCCCCCTCTCCCTCTCTCTCCTTCTCTATCGCCCTCTCGATCTCTATCTCTCTCACTCTCTCACACACACACACAGTGCTACACACACACAGTGCTACACACACACTGCACGCCCTGCATGTGTCTGTTAGCCAGTTTCTTAGAGCCAAATGTCCTCATCCAGTTGGAGAAGCCAGTGATGATTTTTCAGTTCAGTCATCTGTTTATTAAGCTTATCAGTAAGCATGTTGATCAGAACACTGGTCCCCAGAGAGGGGGAAAGGGAGAGACAGCGAGAGGGAGAGAGGGAGAGAGAGAGAGAGACCAGGAGAGGAGAGGAACAGTATTTTGCTGCAGTAGTAAATCTTCCTATTCTCTTCTTATTGACTTCTTATTGACTTTTTGAACTCAAGTCAGCATGTTACATGAGCTCACACACACCAATACTTTACACACACACACCAATACTGTACACACACACACACACACAGTAGGCCTAGAGTTACAGAGGCTTCAGCTGCTGAAGGGATGTTTACTGTCACCACTGACGCAAGAATGAAGAGTTTAGCCCTCTAGTAGTTGTTTACCAGACAGTTCAGAACAACAGAGCAGGAACCCCCAAACTAGCAATATTCATCTGGACACATTTCATCTGCTGCAACGGTTAGAAAAGCAGGTTTTCTATTTCTGCTTAACTCAAATGTGCCCTGTGAAGCTCAGAATTATTCTACTGAACATTCTCTCTTCCTTCAGCTCCCTCTCGCTCTCTCTCCATCTCTGTCTACCTGCCTGTCTGTAAGAGAGAGAAAAAAGAGCCATTTGAGAGAGAGCGATAGAGGGGTTAGTCTAGGGCTGCCCACCTCCCTCAAAAGCACAGACTGCCTCCTCACCTTCAAAAGAAGGCTCAAAACAAATGTATTCAGAGAATTTAAAGGCACTTAGACATAGTGTGGTAATTAGAAATATAATCTGATGTTGCTCAGAACTACTTGTCGGTCCCCATGTAATGACTCGCTAGTGTTGCGTTCTTGCTTTATTGTTCGCAACCCTTATGTGTTAATACAATTGTTGTGTTATGTTCTCATGCTCTTATAGCTTTTCCCTTGGCACTTATTGGTTCTCACAATGTATGTTTCATAATCTAAAAGCCCACTATGTTGGGGGTCTATCCTGTTGCTATGCTCAGTGACCGATGATCTTTGTAAAGCTCTCTCTTGTATTTCGCTTTAGATAAAAGCATCTGCTAAATGAATACATGTACATTTAATGTAAATGTAGGGCTAGGGTTAGGCTGGGACAAGAGTTAAATACAACCCCCCTGCTCAGCAAGGGCCCCCAAATCAGTCAACCACAGAAAAAGCCAGGATGATGGTGGATGTTGGTGGATGATGGTGGATGATGGTGGATGTTGGTTCACGTATAGCTTCCCCGGTCTACATAGACTGTGGAGAGGGCAGCCATTATACAGGCTCTGCTGAATGGCCCCCTCATAATAGAACCACTACATCAAGCTTGGCTTTATTCAATGCTAAATTACTCTGCTCTTCATGAATGGCCTTTTCTATACCTTTTATAACCATGAATCATGGAGCTATTTAGTTATTTAGCTTAGTGGTGTGTGTCTTTACTATGGAGGATGAGTGAGAGACACTGAAATATGTAGGAAAAATGGAGGACAGGAGAGAGAGGGGAGGTGGAGGGAGAGAGACGGGAGGAGGTGGGAGGGAGAGGGAAGGGAGAGATAAAGGGAAGGAGAGAGGGGAGGTAAAGGAAGAGAGAGAGAAGGAGAGAGGAGAGGTGAAGAAAGAGAGAGAGAGGTAGAGGGGAGGTAAAGGGAGGGAGAGAGGGCGAGAAGGAGAGAGGGAGAGAGGGGAGGTGGAGGAAGAGAGAGAGAGAGGGAGGTGGTGTAAAGGGTACACAGTTGTCCTGTGGTCAGCAGCCTTATCTACCATCCCAGACATGAACATGTTCCCTCTCATCACCACTGAGACGGTTCCTCAGGCAGACACGTGTTACCCCTGATTACTCTCCTCCCCCAGCCCCCCTACCCCACAGCTCTCCTCCCCCCAGACCCCCTCTTCCCCAGCCCCCCTACCCCACAGCTCTCCTCCCCCCAGACCCCCTCTCCTCCAGCCCCCCTCTCCTACAGGAACATGGTTAGAGTGTAAACCGTGTTCTAACTGAACACTGTCCCTCCAGCTGAACACTGTCCCTCCAACTGAACACCCTCCCTCTACCTGTAAACTGTCCCTCTAACTGAACACTGTCCCTCCAGCTGAACACTGTCCCTCCAGCTGAACACTGTCCCTCCAATTGAACACTGTCCCTCCAACTGAACACTGTCCCTCCAACTGAACACTGTCCCTCCAACTGAACACTGTCCCTCCAACTGAACACTGTCCCTCCAACTGAACACTGTCCCTCCAGCTGAACACTGTCCCTCCAACTGAACACTGTCCCTCCAACTGAACACTGTCCCTCCAACTGAACACTGTCCCTCCAGCTGAACACTGTCCCTCCAGCTGAACACCCTCCCTCTACCTGTAAACTGTCCCTCTAACTGAACACTGTCCCTCCAGCTGAACACTGTCCCTCCAGCTGAACACTGTCCCTCCAACTGAACACTGTCCCTCCAACTGAACACTGTCCCTCCAACTGAACACTGTCCCTCCGTACCTCCAACTTGCTGGTAAAGTGTTTGACTACAGATCAAAAGGTTGCGGCTTCAATCACCCGGCCCCCCCTACCCCGATCCCCGGCCCCCCGCCCGGCCCCCCCACTACACCTTCCTTGCCCCTGTGTGTCTCTGCTAAATGAGCCAATTTTTTTTATGGTTAAACGAGAATCCTGTGGTGAATTTTTACTTTGAGGAGAGAGGCTCTCAATGGAACAGTGATAAGAGCCGTTCAGAAGAGAGAGCGAGAGAGAGAGAGAGAAGCAGGGGGCGAACACTATCGCCTTGTGACTTAGTGACCCATCATGCATCGGAGAATAGACCTCCGCTGTACAATAACAGCAGGTTTATGGAAATGAGGCAGTTCCAGTGCTGGAGGAGCCCAGGCATGAGAGGGTCTCTATCAGCACACAGCCGTTTGATCTGACACACATCTGCATGTCTGAAGATACACACTCACACTAGGAGGGCAGACTGGGAGAGAGAGAGAGAGAGAGAGAGAGGGAGAGAGAGGGAGAGAGAGGGAGAGAGAGGGAGAGAGAGAGAGAGAGAGAGAGAGGGAGAGAGAGAGAGAGAGAGAGAGAGAGAGAGAGAGAGAGGGAGGGAGGGACAGAGAGGGAGGGAGGGAAACAGGTCCTTCACTGGTCCATTTAAAAAGATCAGCAAAGATGTTTAATATTAGAGTTTAAGTAGCATATATATACAGGCAGTGTGATAGCAGCTATATAACCCACCACTTCAGTCTAATATCACACAGGGGATATGTCCTTTATAAGGAGGAGAGAGAGGAGAGGAGAGAGAGGAGAGAGAGTGACAAAGAGTTTCTACAGCCCTATGTTGATCTTGGAGTAGAGCGTGCCTAGCAGGGAAACATGATTATGATGACAATACCCTCACTTGGCTTGGTAGAACATCTTCATCATTGTCATCATCTCCATCAGGCATGGAGGTTTTGAACTCCAGACCATCCACATTGAGTTTGTGTGGAGCGTGTGTGTGTGTGTATGGAGTGCGTGTGTGTCTGGTTTGTGTGTGTGGTGGGGGTGTGTATATGGAGTGTGTGTGTGTATGGAGGGTGTGTGTATGTATGGAGTGTGTGGTGTGTGTGTGTTTCAGGCTTCCAGAAACATATTCTAAGCCCTGGACTGACACATTTACACTCATGAGCATAATCATCCCATAATAATCTCATCACAAGCCCATTACCGTCTCCATGAGGATGAGGGCATCACCATGGGTACCAGGGCCAAGGCAGAAGCGTTGTTAAGAAACATCAGGACAGCTGCGGCTCTAAGAAAACACACTACACAGGGAGGGATCTGAACCTTGGTCCTGTAGCTTTGCAGTCAAAAGATTCTAACCACTGAGCTCTAACCACTGAGCTGGATCCTGTCTTAAAACGATGTTCAAACTGAGGTAGGTGATGAACTGCAGACACACCAAGACAGCAGGGACAGAAATGTTCCCCAAACGAGAAACAAAGAACCACTATAACCAGCCAGAGAAACTCTAATGTTTAACACAGCGCCTACAGACAGGACAGATGCTGTTAGTGAAGTGTATGTGTGCAGAGCTGTCATGAAACAGAAACAACCTCCTCTTGTCAAACTTGTATCCTGTCCTTCTTGCAGCTCTCCTCCAATCAGCTCCAAGCAAACAGGACTCCCAAAGGCCCCTTTATTTTCACAGGCAATTATGAAACACCAACATGGTAATTCTGTTCAGCCTTCAGCCAGGCTGGATGCTCTAAAGGCATGTTCTCAACAGCAGGGAGGGAGGGAGGGAGAGATAGAGAGAGAGAGGGGGGGGAGAGTGAGAAAGAGAGAGAGAGAGAGAGATGGCTTGCCAGTATCTTCAGAGCAGCACAACACAAATCCAAAGCAGTACTTGACTGCAGAACACAGCAGTGACAGGGAGTTTCATCTTAAGACACCAACACAGTCCCTGAGCTGTGAGCATCAGACGTCCGTGCACCAACAAGTCCTGCCTCACATCTTCAATCATTCATCTGCTGCTGAAACATTCATGAGTCTCCGTCAGAGACAAGCTTCAGCTCGCTCCCAGCCTTAAGGGAGCCAGCTCCTCTGTTTACCTGCTAGGAGGAGGAAATTAATTTGCTGTTTTGAACATCAGTTACATCCTTAACACCCCCCTGCCCCCCCCTCAGCCCCCACACACACGCACACACGAACACATACACACACCCACAGCCCAGCTGTGAGAAGCACATCAACGGGCCTCTAGAAGCTGAGAATTCTAGTGCATCTCCACAACACCTCTCTCTCTCCACCCAAGACCACCCATCCACAGCATGGTTAACAATATACCTCCACCCTAATCCACCATAACCTCCACCTTAACCTGCCCTAACCTCCACCCTACGCCCACCCACACCCTGACCCCGACACCCTAACCCCACACCCGAACCCACCCTAACCTCCACCTTAACCCACCCTAACCTCCACCCTACCACCACACCTAGTCCTGACACAGTAACCCCACACCCTAACTCCGACACCCTGACCCCACCCCTACCCCGACACCCTAACCCCACACCTTCCCCCGACACCCTAACCCCACCCCTAACCCCACTTTAACCCCTAACCTCACCCCTAACCCCTAACCCCCAACCCCCAGAAACTCTTGCGGTGCCTAACCCTGACCCCTGATCCCAGAGTGTCTTGGGTCCCTGACAGGCTGTAGTTGCTAGGAGTCAGCGCTCCCCTTACCATGGCAGTGGGTGTTGTCTCCATGTTGAGAGGTGTAGCCAGTCTTGCACACACACTCGGCCCGGCTGGCCTGGTTTCTACACTCTGAGTTTTCTCCACACATCAGCCCCTCGGAGCAGAAGTCAAACCCTGCAGCACAGAGAGAGACTAGCAGTCAGCCTGAGCTCACACATTCACACACACGCCCACACACACTCACACACACACCCACACACACACACATTCACACACTCACACACACACACACTCACACACACTCACAAACACATTCACATTCACACTCACACACACACACACACTCACACACACATTCACACACACACTCAAACACACACACTCAGCCCTTTACCCCCCTCCATCCCTCCCTCCCTCCCCCATCCCTCACTATATTCACTTCACTCCAAGTAAAGATTCCAGTAAACAGAATGTGACCCATCAACCACAAACACACACTTTATCACACTAGATCCAACCCATCATGCACTGTAATGAGACGTCTGAAGGACTTTAACTGAACACTCCCCATGGCCTGGACCAATGGAAAGCGAGAAAGTCACCTTTGCAGACGTTGCAGCACCTGTTGTCAGGCAGAATCTGCTCTCTAAAAGAACAGTTGAGGACCGGGCAGCTCTCTGACACTTTCACCATCAAGCCGTTCTGGAGAAACAGGAGAGCATGGAGATCTGACACATGTACAGAACATCCACAACAGAGGGAGGGAGAGAGGAGGGTGGAGAGAGAGGGAGATAGAGAGGGAGAGAGGAGGGAGGAGAGAGAGGAGAGAGAGAGAGAGGGGAGGGAGGGAGAGAGAGGGAGGAGATAGAGGAGGGAGGTAGGAGGGAAGAGGGAGGGAAGGGGAGGGAGGAGAGAGAGAGGAGGGAGGGGGGAGGAGAGATCACATTAAGAGGGAGGAGGGAGGAGAGCGAGAGAGAGGAGGGATGGCGGAGGCAGGAGAGAGAGAGAGCAAGAAATGGAGAGAGAGAGAAGGGAGAGAGACAGAGCAAGAAAGGGAGAGAGAGAGAAGGGAGGGAGAGAGAGAGAAGGAGGCAGGAGGAAGGAGAGAGGGAGAGAGAGAAGGGAGATAGAGAGAAGGGAGAGAGAGAGAGAGAAGGGAGGGAGGAGAGAGAGAGAGAGACAGAGACAGAGGCAGAGATAAACTAGAGATGTAACATCAGTGGACATTCACAATAGGGTACATACAAAAGGGAAGAAAATAAACTGATCAACTTTCGCCACACACAAACACACACTCACTCACACACACACAAACACTCACTCACACACTCACACACACACACACACAAACACACAAGCACACAAAGAAAGAGAACAGAAGGGGTACTTTGGGAGATAAAACACTGTTCTTCCCATGAGGTTTCAAAACAAATAGTTGTGTGTAGTGTTGCCACAACAGTCTGTCTGGCCAGAGTACAAGAGTCCCTACACAGCCTCAGTATGAAGCTCAACCACAGCCTCAGTATGAAGCTCAACCACAGCCTCAGTATGAAGCTCAACCACAACCTTCTGTATGAAGCTCAACCAAGGCCTTTAAGCCTAGTTTATTGTTCTGTGTCAGGTCGACGGCATAGCTACGGCATAGCAGACCCCTCGACGCAGACCCCTACGCCGTAGCATGACGTGCACCCGTGCACCTCCAAAAATCTTATCTCCGCGTTGCGTTGACGCGGACCGCAAGCGCTGTGATTGGTCCACTCAGAACGTATTTCCGGCAGTTGCTATTTCCAGTCTTTCTTCCTACACTGCCATTTTTTAAGTTCTTGCCGTTCCCAGCCTCGACCGGTTTAGTGGTCGTACAGACCACCTCTGCAAACGTCTTCTCTGTTGCCTGCACTTCAACATTTGCAATATAAGCATTTGCTCTTCAATATATGAGCTCCAACTCCAAATACAGCTGCTCCACCTCGGTCGCCATTGTTTACTGTTGTTTACTGTGACCGGAAGAAAAAGCAAGGATTCGGCTATAACCCCTGAAACCACACAGCCACACCCCCCTGGCGGCATGGCGGTGAATTGCAGAGCAACGCGGACCCTCAACGCAGAACTTCGAATGCTCAACAACAGCGTCACATCGATGACGTAGGTACGGCGTCGATGTGACGCAGAAGCATAAACTAAGCTTTAGTATGAAGGTCTAAGACAGCCCTCACAGCCCACTACCTCTTTCTCTACCACAGGCCTGCTACACATCACTTCTCTCTCTCTCTCTTCACCAACCTCTCTCTCTCACACCCTCTCCCCCTCTCTCTTTACCTACCTCTCTCCCTCTCTTTCTCTCTTTATCTACCTCTATCTCTCTCCCTCTCCCCTTCGAGCTGGATACAAGCTAGACAGACTGACAGTGTGTGTGTGTGTGTGCGTGTATGTACAAGTGTGTGTGCGTCTGAGTTTGTCTGAGTGTGTGTGTGGTTGGGTCTGAGTGTGTGTGTGTGTGTCTGAGTGAGTGTGAGTGTGTGTGTTTGTGTGCCAAGAGGACAGGGACTAATGAGGCTTCTGGCTAATTGACTAACTCATTAGATCAATCCAGCAAGGCAGGACACACACACACACACACAGAAGGTGCATGCTGTTCTGTCTGTGTGCGTGTGTTAAGGCCTTACATGCTGTGTGTATGTGTGTTTGAATCTGCATGTAGCAGATCCTCTGAAGATGGAGATCCCTTCTCAGACATGCCATAATGCTAGAGGGGTGAAGAGAGGAAGTGAATAGAAGGAGAGCAGGAGAGGAGGAGGAAGAAGAGGTGAGGAGGAGGAGAGGAAATGAGAAGAAGTAGAGGAGGAGCTGAGGAAGAAAAGGAGAAGGGAGAGGAGGAGACGAAGTGAAGAGGAGAAGGTGAGGATGAGAAGAGCAGTGTTACCTTGCACTCTCTGCAGCTCCCAGTCAGCAGTCTCTGTCCTTCAGAAAAGGTCTGACCCATGTAGGAACACTTAGCTGTAGAAGAACACAACATGATCCAGGAGGTGAGGAGGGGGAGGGGGAGGGGGAGGGAGCGAGGGCACGGGGGGGAGGGAGGTGATACTCACGTCTGCATCGTTTACAGCAGGTCCCTGCCACGTGTACAGGAAGTGAGTCATCGGAGCAGTTGGTCGGGGGGCAGAACATCCTGCGACACTCCACCACACCATTCTGTCAATCAGAAGGTTTAGTGTGTGTCAGAGTGTGTGTGTGAGCAGGGTAGCCCACCTTGCAGAAACAGGTCCTACAGTGTGTGTGTGTATGAGCAGGGTAGCCCACCTTGCAGACACAGGTCCTACAGTGTGTGTGTGTGTGTATGAGCAGGGTAGCCCACCTTGCAGACACAGGTACTACAGTGTGTGTGTGTGTGTGCGTGTGTGTGGGGGGGGGGTGTGTGTGTGAGCAGGGTAACCTTGCAGACACAGGTCCTACAGTGTGTGTGTGTTTTGTGTGAGAGTTAGTGTGTGTGTGTGTGTGTGTGTGAGCAGGGTAGCCCACCTTGCAGACACAGGTCCTACAGTTGTGCGTCTCGGTCCAGAGTTCCTGGTCTCTGTATAGAAGCCCTCCAACTTGGCAGCTTCTCTCACAGTGACAACCCTCCAGCTGGGTCAGCCTGGACTCTGCATAGTTCAGCTACACATACACACGTAGACACACACATGTAGACACATACACACGTAGACACACACACACACACACACACACGTAGACACACACACAAACACACGCACACACATGAGGACAAACACACACACGTAGACACACACACAGAGCACATGCAGCCACACTGTGAGTGTGTTTCTGTGCGTGTAAGTGTGTGTCCTCATGCGTGTGCGTGTGTTTGTGTGTGTGGTTGAATGATCTGACTTCTGTGTGTGTGAGAGAGAGACTCGAGTTCTGTCGTCCTGCAGTGCTCCTGTCCCTGCCTGCCGCTCAGCAAATAGCAGCTGACTCAGGAGCTGACTTCAGATCAGATAAGGAGCTGACCTCAGATAAGGAGCTGACTTTAGATCAGATCAGGCGCTGACTTCAATTTAGATCAGGAGCTGACTTCAGATCAGAAGGTGACAGGTTTGAATCGCTCTTGTGCTAAATGAACAGATGATTGCTCTTCACCTTGAGAGTCATTCTGGCCAGCAGCTCCTGCAGATCCATGATGCCCTGAACCAGACTCAGGAAGTCACTGCATGTTGGGCAAGCTCACCAGGAGAAGAGAGGGGAGGTGAGGGAAGGAGAGGGAAGGGAGTGAAGGAAAGGGAGGAGAGGGGAGGAGAGGGGAGGAGAGGGGAGGAGAGGGGAAGAGAGGGGAGGAGAGGGAAGGGAAGGGGAGGAGAGGGAAGGGGAGGAGAGCGGAGGAGAGGGAAGGGGAGGGGAGGAGAGGAGAGGGAAGGGGAGGAGAGAAGAGAAGAGGGGGGGGAGGGAGGGAAAGGGGAGGGGAAGGGAGGAGAGGAGAGGGAAGGGAAGGGGAGGAGAGGGAAGGGGAGGAGAGCGGAGGAGAGGGAAGGGGAGGGGAGGAGAGGAGAGGGAAGGGGAGGAGAGAAGAGAAGAGGGGAGGGAGGGAAAGGGGAGGGGAAGGGAGGAGAGGTGATGGGTGGGGAGAGGATAAAAACAAAGAGAGATAAGTCAAACAGCAAAGAGTGATAGCTCTTTCTCAGCAGTTCTGTTGTGTGTCCTGCTTTAAACAACATACATTTTCTGCACCTGTTACATATCTGCTACCAGATAGAGTGTAAAGTAAGATCTCAGCTAGCAGACACAGTGTAAAGTAAAAGTGGGGTGTCAGATAGCTCAACGGTTAAGGCGTTGGCCTCATGATCGGAAGGTTGTGAGATTGAGCCCCGGCTGTGGCTATATAACGTTGTGCCCTTGGGCAAGGACAAATTTGCTAAATGAGTAAATATAAATGTAAAGTAACATCTCAGCTACCAGGCACAGATTAAAGTAACATCTCTGCTACCAGCCACATTGTAATCATATCCTCATCATAGTTATATCTCCATAGCAGGTATCTCAACTAGCTAACATGGCTACAGTACTATCTGTCTAGCTGTTTTATAACCTAGCTAACATCTCTTCACACAGCAGGTCCATACATCAAATCAACATTTATTTGTATAGCCCTTTTTACAAGCAATGTCACAGAGGGCTTCACATATGCCCATAGAACTGCCCCTCAACCAACCTAAACCCTCAATGACATCATCTGATCTGTAGGTCTCCAGCTCCCTGGCCTTGTGGAGGTGTGTGTTAATGTGTATTGATATGCAAAGAGGAGGATGTATTGATCAGTGATAAAAACGGAGGTCTGAAGTTCCCCTTCTCTGTCTTTATTTAGGTGACAGCAGCGAAGGACAGCCAGGGGGAGGAATACTGAATATAAATGATTGACATAGAAGAAAGGTGAGTAAGTTCAGTCGAGACACTCACGTGATGATTGATATAAGAATATTTCTTGATAACCATGTTTGACTTTGGCGGAGTGGAATGTCTGAGGGGAAGCGCTCCCTACCGCCTCGAGCGACACATACGTGCATATGTATATGACATTAGGCAAGGAGCAATGTATATATAATCCCCCCGATAGACAGATATACATAAATTCAGACAGACAGACCTACATGAATTCAGACAGGCAGACAGATATATTTTTTTATCATACTCTTTGCAAAATACTGTAATTCTGTATCTCCTCAAGTGCAATAACTGCCTGCATGTCGACTTAACTTACTTATTTTGTACACTGGACTACTTAACCAGACTACTTAATTACTTATTTTCTTATATCTGACCTTATCGTGCCCGCCTATTGCTATTGCCATTGTTATTGCTATTGTTATGTTATTGTCATTATGTATATTACCCTGCAACTCTGTGTGCTGTACTTTACCCTGCTGCTGTTGTGAACTGCAATTTCAACCTCTTGGAGGACAAATAAAGGTTCGTCTAATAAATTCAGACAGACAGACAACCGAGGGAGAAAGGGGATGGTGGTGGGAGGCAACAGAAATGATCCTAACCGGTCTGTGTGAGTGTTGGATATCCGCGCAGCCTTTTAAGGCAGTCTTACCGGGTCAGGTGTGTTCATGATTGATTGCTTGCGCTACCTGTGTGCTTGAGCTGTTACTGCATGTGAACTGCGGTGTGTGATGAGTAATAGTGTACTGAATGAGTGAAGTGTATGCTGAGTGTATGATAGGTAATGTATGATGAGTTATGTGAATGAATGATGATATGTACTTGGATGACTGAGTGATGACGCGGGCAGCCCGAGTGCCGTTGCCAGAACTAGCTTCGCCCATGAAGGAGAGAAGAGGGAGGGGGGAAATGGAGGAGAGAGCTTGAAACAACTGTATGGTTCAATTGTACTTTACTTACTGCGATTTAAGTTGGGACACTGAGTGATGTAGCCGTTTGGGGCGAAAATGAACTTCACATCCTGTATAATACCCTGCAGAGAGAGAGGGGAGAGAGGGAGAGAGGGTGGGAGAGAGAGAGGCGGATAGAGGGACAGAGGATGGGAGAGAGAGGAAAAGAGGAGGGGAGAGAGAGGAGAGGGAGAGAGAGAGAAAGAGAGAGGATGGGATAGGGAGAGAGAGAGAGAGAGAGAGAGAGGGGGGAGATAGATAGGATGGGAGAGACAAAGAGAGGGAGAAAGATTAAAAAGATTGAAAGAGAACACATACAGTAGTACACTAGAGAGCTTGTAGTGTAACTTTGGAGTCATGTTGATCTGTCACCCCTGAATGCTGCTGGCAAAGTCTATACTGACAGAGTCTATACTGGCAGAGTCTATACTGACAGTGTTTATACTGGCAAAGTCTATACTGACAGAGTATATACTGACAGAGTCTATACTGGCAGAGTCTATACTGACAATGTCTATACTGGCAGAGTCTATACTGACAGTGTCTATACTGGCAGAGTCTAGACTGGTAGAGTCTAGAATGGCAGAGTCTATACTGGCTGAGTCTATACTGTCAGAGTCTATACTGTCAGAGTCTATACTGTCAGAGTCTATACTGTCAGAGTCTATACTGGCTGAGTCTATACTGACAGTGTCTATACTGGCTGAGTCTATACTGACAGAGTCTATACTGGCTGAGTCTACACTAACAGAGTCTATGAGTGATTCTATAATTAGGGGTACATTTCAGAACAGTTGACAGGAGTAACACAGTTGACAGGACACATTAGGGATGTGTAGCACAACTGCATGTAACACAGTTGACATTTCCTCAACTTTTTGGCCTTTGTGCAAGCTAAAGATGTTGAAAAAATTAGCATTTTTCCCCAAATAAATTATGGAACATGTTAACTTTTAGTATTAAATGAAAGAGGAATATCATCCAATATCAAATTGGTCCTTGTTTGAAATAATGACCAATAATATTTGGTAAAATTAATAAATACACCCCATGGACTTGAAATCTACCCCTAATTATAGAATCACTCCTATACTGACGTGCAGGACACAAGCAAAGGAACATAACACACACACACACACTGTCACACAGAGTACCTGACCGAGCATGCCTTCTGCTGATCAATAGAATACTGCCTGAAGCAAGACACACACCAACACACACACACACACATCCAAGTCTAAACATGGGAAACATGGGTTCCTGTGTAGAGCACCTCAGATGTCATTCTGGGAGTCTCACGGCCATAATAAACAAAAACAGTCTCATAATAATAATATTATTTTGTCCGACTCTTTAACCTGAGCAACCTACCAGGGGGATTTAAACCCTCCTGATCTGCAGTCAAATGTTCTAAGCACTAAGCTGAACCCAGAGTCTGGCTGCTTCTTGTCAACAAATACAGTATATTTGTGTATGTTGGTGTATCTTTTATACTTATACCACTTGACACTTAACGTCTTATTTTTCCTGGCCTGTATTACAGTGTATTTTTATTCCTGTGTGTGTTGATGTGACAGTTAGTCACTGTAATCAGTTTCCTCTTGAGGATTAATAAAGTATTTCTGATTCTGATTCTGACACTGTTGTTTCTCACAGGGCACACAGTGTATCTGTGTGTGTGTGTGTGTGGGGGAGAGAGAGCGTGTGTGTGAGAGAGAGAGAGTGTGTGTCTGTGTTGTGTGTGAGAGAATGTGTGTGTGTGTGTGTGGGGGGAGGGGTGTGGGTGTGTGAGTGAGTGAGTGTGTGTCTAACCTTGAACAGGCCGTGCTTGAGGCTGTGCTGCCCCAGCCAGACTCCGCTGGTCGGTGGGAGGTCTGTCTGGGGGGGGTCGATCACACGTTCATAGATCCTGAAGACACAAAGAACACATTAAGTTAGCTGACAAACACACACATGTAACAGGGTTTGGAGGTTAGCCTCCAAACTTGTTAGAATAAATGTAAGGAGGTTTACTTCTTTCTTGTAGAATACCTAATTTGTTAAGTATTTAATAACCGAGGCACCACCAGTTATTGGGTAAGGGAAACTGAGGAAAACCATGTGGGTTGATAAACATATAATAACCTTTTGAATGATCGGTCCTATCTCTAGGTCGGTTAGTTCTTTTGGAAGTAGCGCAGACCAGATAACTGGAGATATTTATACACAAAGGTTTATTTCAAGTAAATGTAATGATGATGAACAAATACCAGAATTCATGTAGGTTAGTTGGATAATGATAAGGTGATTCTGTACCGAATATGGGACAAGAACAGACAGGGACACAGGGGAAAGACAAAAAGGGCTCAGGAAAGAGACAAGGCCTAGGAGACAATGGGACAGTGATGCTAAGCTATGCTAGCGGGAACGAGTTAGTTTAGGAGACAACGGGACAGTTATGCTAAGCTATGCTAACGAGAGGAAGAGTTATTTGCACCTAAGATCAATGTACTTTTCACCACACAATGCCAATGTTCACGAGTAAAAATTTGTCAGACACAGTTACTTTGCCCGTTGAAGAAAGGGTAGAGTTGATCTTCCTTAGTTGTTCAAGAAAAACACTTTTGTCAAAGTTCAAAATCAGAAACAGAATCAGAATTTGAATTGCACCATCATTGTCTCAGGTTGAATTTCTTCAGCTGCCGCAAGAAGGACATCCTCTGCTGGGCTTTCTTGATGAGTGAGCTGATGTTTAGCTCCCACTTGAGGTCCTGGGAGAGGGCGATGCCCAGGAAGCAGAAGAACTCCACAATGTTGGCCTGGGAGTCGCACAAAGTGATGGTGGGGAGTGGGGCTGGATCCTTCCTGAAGTCCACAACCAACGTGGCATGTCTCCAGGGAGGTGTTGAAGATCTTGGTGAACACAGGGGACAGCTGGTTAGCGCAGCGCTTCAGCGTGGCAGGGGAGACAGCGTCCAGTCCAGCCGCCAGCGGTGGCATGGGGGGTGTTACAGGACTGTCCGTTTTTCAAATCTGCAGTAAAACTCATTCAGGTCGTCGGCCAGTCGGGCATCGTTGGTGGTGAGGGGGGATCTTGGCTTGTAGTTGGTGATCTACATGAGCCCCTTCCAGACAAAAACAGGGTCGTTTGCAGAGAATTAGACTTTCAGTCTCTCTGAATACAGACGTTTAGCATCCCTCACCGCCCTGCTTAACAGCTTTTCGACTCCTTAAATTTGAATTGGTCCCCGCCTCCTCTTTCTTAAACCTCAGACTTCTGGGTTTTGCCATACAGTCCATACAGAAGCTGATGTACGACGTCACAGCCTCTGTGAGCTCATCCAGGCCATTTTTTGTAGTGGCAAACACTTCCCAGTCAGTGCAGTCCAAGTTTACCCTGAGATCCTCCACAGGCTCACTGGTCCACTCTTGGTCCACTCTCTGGATGTCCTCGCTGCAGGTTGGCAGAGTTTTAGTGTCTGCCTGTATGCAGGAATCAGGTGGATCATGGCATGGTCGGAGAGATCCAGAGCTTTACACCCTACCCGCTATCACTTCCTGTTCTACAACCCCACTTCCTGTAGACCTCTAGTGCCGTAGCACTTCCTTTCAACCATATGGAAGACACATTGTACTTCTCGGTGTAAATTAAGTTATTCATCTACATATGATGAAAGATGTCATATTCATACCTCTGCATTAGCAGCATAATTACCATAGAGAACACCAGGCATTCTAATTAGAATGAATAATGATGAATAATTCAGCTGGTTTCTTTGAGGAAACAAGTCTGGATCTGGTGATGTCTCAGTCTGCTCTGGAGGAGGAGAGGAGGACGAGAGGAGGGGAGGAGGAGAGGAGGGGTGGAGGGGAACGGAGGAGCAGGAGGAGAGGAGGGGAGGAGGAGGAAGAGGAGAGGAGGAGGAGAAGAGGAGGGGAGGAGGAGTAGAGGAAGAGGAGGAGATTTAGAGCAATGAGGTGTGGGGGTGATTCTCTAGACGGGAAGAGCTGAGAGTCTGAACAGAGAGAGAGAGAGAAAGACATTCACAAACACTCACACACACTCAAACACACTCGCACACACCCACACACCCACACACTCGCACATGCACACACACCTAAACCCAGGCCAGGCAAAGATGTAAGAACACTAGACACAGAATGAAAGGTGGAACAGACAGTTAACATTTCTGAATCTTCTCCAACAGTCTTTTCATCTCCAGCAGAGGAGAAGAACATTTAGGCCCTGTCTCAATACCCGCACTACGCCCTTGCGCCCTTTTGTGAAGTGCGGAAGTGGTAGAAGTGCGCGAAGTGTTCGAAGTGTGTAGGCGACAAGCGTGCGGAAATTACAGAATTGGGACAGTGATGACTACGTCATCGATTTAGCCAGCGCGTCATTACTACGACATCTAAAATGGCGACACCGGTTGCTGTTTTTGCAGTTTTGCTGCTGAAAATCATATTAAAGCTGCACCAAACAATCATTTTGAGAAGAAAGAAGCTCAGAAATCGAAGAAGACGTATGCGTCAGACTCTCGCTGTCGTGACAAAAAAAAGACCTTTGATTGTTTTTACGAAAAGGTGTTTATTGTATTTCTTTTTTTACAACTTTGAATAAATATAAATAAATCAAATTGACTCGAATATTCTGGAGCAAGTAATAAAAACAAACTCAACAACTGAGCAAACTATGCTGCAAACTCATTAAATGAAAATTTATGAAACACTCAACTGAGCAAACATTACAAACTGACTTTTTCAGGGGCAACAAAAATCAAATTAAACTTGTTGACCACCTTACTTGGTAAGACACTTTACTGCATGAGCGGGCCGACCATAGACATGTATATGTACCATCTAATGTCTATGGGGCCGACCACCAGACATCTCCATATTCCGCCTTTTTTGTGAAAACGTCACACGCAGGAATGAATTGTGGGTAATACACTTCTACAAAGTCCGCTTCAATGCACGCTTCGTGGAAGTGCGGATCAAGTGCGCAGAGGGGGCGGGGCTTAAGACCTTACTGGAGAATTGGGACACCCTGCGCACTTGCACCCTTCAGCGAGAACGCGCAATTGAGGGGCGCAAGGGTGGAAGTGCGGGTATTGGGACAGGGCCAGAGTTCTCTGCCATCATCCTCACCTGCCTTCAAAGGCCATATCTCAATCAGAGAGGTGATTGGCTCTCTCAGGAGGAGTCTGTTCTATCAGAGAGGTGATTGGCTCTCTCAGGAGAAGTCTGTTTTATCAGAGAGGGGATTGGCTCTCTTAGGAGGAGTCTGTCCTATCAGAAAGGTAATTGGCTCTCATGAGGAGTCTGTCCTATCAGAAAGGTGATTGGCTCTCAGGAGTTTGTCTCAGGAGTCTGTCCTATCATAAATGTGATTGGCTCTCTCAGGAGTCTGTCCCATGAGGAGAGACCAGCTCTTCCAATCTAGCCAGAAGCTGCCTCCAGCTTGCTCTCATGTCTAACCACTGAGGCAGGATGAGGCAGGGGGAGGCAGGGTGCCTCTATTCAGCCTCTCCTTTTACCTCTGTTCAGTCAGTCTGTCCATCACACCTGAAGCCTGTCCATCACACCTGCAGTCTGTCCATGACACTTGAAGTCTGTCCATCACACCTGCAGTCTGTCCATCACACTGAGCTGGCCAAGCAGGAAGTCAGCTGGGAAGGGCTCAAATAATCAAGAAACAGGCATTGGTTGTGACCTTAAGTGGGTGCTGAACATCAGCTCACTCATAAAGAAAGCCCAGCAAAGGATGTACTTCCTGCGGCAACTGAAAAAATTCAGCCTGCCAAAGACAATGATGGTGCAATTCTACACAACCATCCTCGAGTCCATCCTCACCTCCTCCAACACCGTCTGGTACGCTGCTGCCACTGCCAAGGACAAGAGCAGACTGCAGCGTATCATACGTGCCGCTGAGAAGGTGATAGGATGCAACCTGCCATCCCTTGAGGACCTGCACACGGCAAGGTCTCTAAAGCGGGTGAGGAAGACTCCTCCCACCCTGGACATTCTGTGCTTCAGCTGCTCCCTTCTGGCAGGAGGCTGCGGTCCATCAGGACCAAAACCTCTCGCCACAGGAATCGCTTCTCTGCTATTGCCCTCTTCAACAGGGCCAAGGAAATCCTCTGCTGGTCCTTCTCAAGGACACACACCCCACACATTTGTATCATTTGTATTATTATTATATTATTTGTTTATATGTATTATATCTGTAGTGTATTTTACATTGTATTTTTATTTATGTATTAGTATGCCACATATATGTTCTATGTTTGCTCATTTCTGCCACAGTGGATTCTATGTTTGTTAATCTTGCATAGCGAATAAACCCCATTCTGATTCTGATTCTGAACTGATCTATCCATGAGCTCATAACAAATCCCCACTGTGAGCTCAAAAACACCCATATAATAATTTACATTCTGGATCCAGAGCTACGACCTGGTGACCAGTTAGAAAGACCTCAGCCTTTGTCTGGTGTCTAATGTTCTACAGGGGGTTTATCCACCAAGTAGACACCTGTGGAACATATTCCCAGATGACCAAGGAGGGAAATATACCCTCAAACTGGAGCACAGCTCATTAGGAAAGCGTATGGATCATGTTTAATGGATGAAATGACCCAGATTCCTCTGTCCTCTTCGTGCCTGTAAGGCGGGAGGGGGCCTGGCTGTTTGGATCTGATGACATCATCTGGCTTTTGTCACCTGATTCCTTCTGGACCTACAGGCTGCTCCACCCTGTCACACATCTTTAATTACTTCACCCCAACAATGACCTTATCAGCTGAGATAAGCTCCTGGTCTCCTCTGATAAGGAACACATTCAGCAGCGGGAGACACAGCTGACAACATATGCAGTGAATAAGGTTAGAGAGGTACAGAGCGTGCGTGTCTGAGTGTACAGCCCTGGATACAACTGCCATATGGATCATCTCCTCCTCTCCCCTCCCCCCTCCCCCCTCCTCCTCTCCTCCTCCTTCCCCTCTCCTCCTCCTTCCCCTCCCCCTCTCCTCCTCCTTCCCCTCCCCCCTCCTCCTTCCCCTCCCCTCCCCCTCTCCTCCTCCTTCCCCTCCATCCCCTCCTCCTCTCCTTCCTCCCCTTCCCCTCCTCTCCACCTCCTCCACCCCCCCTCCTTCTCCCTCGCCCCCTCGTCCTCCCTCCCCCCTCCCCCTTCCTCCTCTCCTCTTCTCCTCCTGAGATAGAACCATACTAACGACACACTCCATCAGACTTGGCACAAACACACCACAGGCTAGGGGAGGTGGGGAGGTTGGGGGAGGCTGATGGGCAGGCTGAGGAGGAGGCTGCAGGGGAGGCATGCATATAAAGGGCAGCTATACACGAGGTCATGTTCCACTGTAAACAGTTGACTAACAAACACTTGGCCTGGAATTAGGGATGTGAAAAACAGACTGGAGTCATCTAAGATATCGCGTCTCCAGGATCCTGTTTGAAAAGACGAACCTGCCACCTGATGACCTTTATTGATAACCCAGACCACTGACACCTGACCTGGAAGCCCCTCTAATCAATCAGCTATCATAAAAACACCTTCCCCAGTCTTAGAGGACCACTACACTGTGTTCTCAGGTATCTGTTTGTCGATACTCCCCCCCTCCCCCCTGCCCCCCCCCCCCACACCACACCATGCAGAGCACCATAGGGAAAATCGATGTCTGAAAAGGGTTTACATTTAACATTCATTGACATTTCTAGTTTTCCTTCATTAGGCTCTGTGTTCTAGGAGAGTAATTATCAGCAAGAGAGTGGTGCACAGGGCTGCTATTGATCCTGCTGTGAGACCTCTGCTGAAACACTGGCATTGATTGCAGACTGCACACTCACAGGTCGCTTTATTCAACAGCTGCTGCTGCGTGTCAGAGGCTACCTGAGTCACCAGCACAGACCAATCACATGCTCTTAAAGGCTACCCGAATCACCAGCACAGACCAATCACACTCTCCGACAAATCACACGCTATTAGAGGCTACCTGAGCTAGCAGCACAGACCAATCACACGCTGTTAAAGGCTACCTAAGTCACCAGCACAGACCAATCCCACCCTCGGACCAATCACACGCTGTCAGAGGACAGGAGTCTCACCATCACAGAGAGACAGACAGAAGTCTCACCATCACAGAGAGACAGACAGGAGTCTCACCATCACAGAGAGACAGACAGGAGGGAGGGTGAGAGTGTTCCCAGGAGATGATCCAGACTAGTGAAGGTTCATTAGCATGTTCAGATGCTGTTGAAGCATCTGCTGGAGGACAGGCTACCTCAATCACCAGCAACTTCAGCACCTTCTCTGTCACACACTCACACACACATGCACGAAACGCACACACACACACCAGTCAGCATGCACATGCATATCACGGTCACCATGATGGACTGCTATAATAAACTCAGGGTTTAATCACTTGGAGACTTTGATACATTATTTAAACTAAGACACATTAAAGGTTTTGCCTTAAACGTTTTACAAAAGGCAACAATTCAAGGTGTACTTTCACTGATAAGAACTAATGAGCAGTCTGCATTCATTATGTTTCCGGATATTATTTAAACCCAAACACACACACTCCTGGACACATTATCAGTCTCTCTCTGTCAGAGGAATGTGTGTGACAGAGAGAGGGAGAGAGAGAGAGAGAGAGAGAGAGACAGAGAGAGAGAGAGAGAGAGAGAAAGAGCGAGAGAGAGGCTGGTACAAGATGGTACCTGGTTGCACCAGTGGCCCTCAGGGATCGAGTTTATGATATGAAGAGATGATGAATGAAAGGGCATAGAAAGAAGCAAAAGTTTATGATATCTGCGCCTTATCTACACAAATCGTACACTTCCAGTGCGATGCTTTGTAAACAATAACAAACGGAAAAATAACAAACAAAATAACATTACACAAAAAAACAACTTAGGATGTCCTGCTACACAACACTTTTGTATCGTCCCACTAATAAATGTTTCACGCTTTTTTTAAAGGTATAAATAGACTTGGAGCTTTTGATGTTATACTCTTGGGTGTTCCACAGACTGACTCCTTGAATGGAAATACATCTTTCCTTTGGTTTTGTTCTACACTGTGGCTTAGTAAAAAGATCAGTTGCTCTTAAATTATATTTACTTTCTCTCTTTTTGAATCGTTCCTGCAATTTGGCTGTTAATAGCTCTTGATGAGCTTTATACATGCTTTTTAGGAGGTTATATTCTACCAATTCATTGAATTTTAATGTCTTCAATTGCATAAATATTGGATTTGTGTGCGCTCTGTAACTACTCCCATCGATAACACGAAGAGCTCTTTTCTGTAAAAGGAAAATTGGTTCAATGTAGGTTTTGCAAGCACTTCCCCACACTTCAATACAATAGGTCAAATACGGAACAATCAAAGACTGATACAATAGAAACATTGCATTTTTGTTAAGAGAGTCTTTCACCTTCACCTTTCACCTTTCACCAGCAATAGTTTGGGATACTTTCGTTTTAACTTTTTCTATATGTGGTTTGTGACGACCCTGGTGGGTCTCTGGGTAACTGCATGTATAATCAGTGCTCTTTCCTATTTGCTCAGGTCACGTGCCCTAATGGCCAGGGGTATAAGAGGCCCACCTCCCTCAACATGGCGGTCGATCTCCTCCTCCCGGTCTTGGCTGTTGTTTTCGTTTTGGTTACTTTCCCCTAGAGACTGACTTAACTTTTGCTTACTTGATGTTTACTATTATTTAAATAAATATCTTCTTTATTTGCAACCTGCGTCGGCCTCCCCTCTATGTTTCATTGCTCACAAGCCGGCAGTGTTACAGGTTTCCATGTTAACTGTTCATCAATCATAACACCTAAAAAATGTATCTTATGTGTTCTTTCGATCTCCAATCCTTGTGTGAATAGTCTTGCATTTATATCACAGTTTTTACAACTAAAAACCATAAACTTCGTTTTATTATTGTTTATAGATAATTTATTGGCCTTAAACCATTTCACTATTTTTTTTAACTCATTTTCTACAATTTTTAGAACCTCATTTATATTGTTTCCTGAGTAAAATAAAGTGGTGTCATCTGCAAACAGGATGCATTTTTGTACATTAGAAACAGACAAGTCAAGACAACAAGACAGTCAAGAGCCACAGAAAAAAGCTGGCCTTTCAACTCAGTTCTGCTTGAAGGTTAGCCTTCATATGTGATGAGTACACTGAGACCAAGCCACTCTGGAGGAGCAGGGAGGGGCTGAGTAGTGGGTGTGTGTAGGTGTGTGTAGGTGTGTGTGTGGGTATGAAGATGCAGAGAAAACAGTGTAAAAAAAATGCAGAGAAATAAGTTTCCTCCCACTTAGTGTTTCCTCTACCTAACTACCTAGCCATCTAGGCAAATAACCACCTAGCCAGCTAGTCACCTTATTACCTAGCCAGCTAGTCATCTTACCACCTAGCCAGCTAGTTACCTAACCACCTAGCCTGCAAACTACCTAGCCATATAGCCAGCTAGCCATATTGCCAACTTGTCAGCTTACCAGCTAGCTATCACTAATGTGACCTTGTGTGTATACGAGGAAGCGAGATCCCATACAGAACAATAATGGCACGGCTGATGGCATTACGGTTATTAGCTACACTGATCCGCCCAGGACAAAGGATCTGGTGATGGCAGAGAACACAACTGCGGAAATTAAATTTGTGAAGATTAATTCTATCCCTTAATTAGCAGCAGATTACTTTTTCTCAGGGTCAGTGGATGTGCTGCTTTGTTCTTCAATTTACAGTATGAATAAGTGACACAGATTCACACACACGCTCACATTCACACGCACACTCAACACGTTTAGCAGGTAATCAGTGAAAAGCTTAGATGAGAGTAGAGATGTTCTAATTCTGTGGTATGGAGAGTAGTGACTCTCTTAGTGTTATGAGGTACTAGACAACTTCCTTGAAAATAATTAATGTTTAAATACTGTAGCTCCTGCCTCTACAATTTGTCAAAGGACATTGTAAAAGTAATTATGTATTAGCGCAAAGATTTAAACCACAGAAAGAAGAGAGGGAGAAATAGGGAAAAGGAGAGACTGAGTGGGAGAGATGGGGAGAGAGTGGAAGCGAGAGAGAAAAGAGGATCAAACCAGACAAAAGTCAGTGATAAGCAGAGTAATGGAGAGCTGCTCTACCACAGAGCCTCTCATGATTGTCTTGTTCCTTTACCACAGAAGACTCTTCTGCTAGGCAAAAGGGGGGGATCTACCACAGAAGAAGTCTTCTCTGCTAGGAAGAAGGGAGGATCTACCACAGAAGAAGAGTCTTCTGCTAGGCAAAAGGGGATGATCTACCACAGAAGACGTCTTCTCTGCTAGGAAGAAGGGAGGATCTACCACAGAAGAAGACTCTTCTGCTAGGCAAAAGGGGATGATCTATCACAGAAGAAATCTTCTCTGCTAGGAAGAAGGGAGGATCTACCACAGAAGAAGACTCTTCTGCTAGGCAGGCAGAAGGTGGGATCTACCACAGAAGAAGACTGCACCCGCAGAGTGCTGTGAGTCAGAACTTTGTAACTCTGTCACACGTCCCTGCTCTCCGTGATGTGTATCACAGGACAACAAACCCTAACAAACGCACACACACGCTCACACACACACACACATACACACACTGATTGTAAAAGTGTAGCAATATAGTCTTGGTGTGATTATGGGAAATTACATGTGCACTCAACACAGGAAAGGAATGTAATTTTCTAAAATAGACACATTTTCCAGCCTTATATCTTCCTTTGTGTGATGTCCTCATTGTCTGCTGAGAGATGATGACACACTAGCTGACACAGACACACCTACAGACACACCTACAGACACACCTAGCCCTGTCACTAACTCACACCACTCGAACAGTGTTAAAGGAATTTAGAATATGTGTGATAAAACATATATCAGAATAACAATCATAAATGAATTATATTATCAAAGCTTTGTAAAATGCTTAAAGTTCAGTGTATACTGGTGGATTTTAGTACAAGATTTTCGAAAAACTTTGTATGTTACATTGTGCCAAATGGGTGGGGGGGAACAGATGTTTTTCAGTAGAACTCTGTAGACGAGGAGCATTGAGCCGTATGTGGGGGGGAGCAGATAATTCAGCAGATTCTGATGAAACTTACATCATGCTCTCCTATTTCTGTGAACACCCAAACCAAATAAAAGGCAGAACAGAGTTGCTGGGGGTCAGTGCTCTGTGGAGAAGGATATAGAGACTGACTCCCCTAGCACTCCTTGCGCAAGTAAACCCATTCTGATTCCTTGGATGTTGTGTCTTGGGTCAGTTCAAATAATAGCAAAATAAAAAAATTCAGGAATCTATTTTCCCTGACAAACAGACAGGCAGGCAGACAGACAGGGGCCCTAAGTCCTCTCCAGGAGGAGCAGGTTGATGAGTGGCATCCATCCTGAACCAGCACATCAGGTAATCCAGAGGAGAGAGGAGAGGAGGAGAAGGAGAGGAAGACATTAGGAGGAGGGGAAGAGCGAAGAGGAGGAGAGGAAGAGAGAAGAGGAGGAGAGGAAGAGAGGAGGACATGAGGAGAAAGGAGGACAGGAGGACAGAAAGATAGGAGAGAAGAGGGAGAGGAAGAGAGAGAGAGGGAGAGAGAATAGGAGAGGAAGAGAGGAGGAAGAGTGGGAGAGGAGGTTTGTGTCTGAATATCTTCAGGAGGAACTTCTGTCTACACTACTGACAGAGTAGTTAGAGGCTGTCACTGCTCAAGTGTGTGTGTGAGAGAGTGTGTGTGTGCTGATCGATGCTTCTCGTAGACCTCTCAGCACAGCATTGATCAGGTGATGACATCACTGTGACCTGCCTGCTCGTTACCATGGAGCTACACAAGACAGGTGGAGCCAGAACAGTCACAGTGACAAAACAGAGAAATATGGTGTGTGTGTGAGAGAGAGAGACCTGAGAAGGGGGGGGGGGGGGGGGAGACCAGAGAGAGCGGGAGAGAGACAGAAAGTGAGGGAGAGACCAGAGAGAGGAAGGGAGAGAGAGACAGAGTGAGGGAGACGGACCAGAGAGAAGGAGAGAGACCAAAGAGACAGAAACAGAGAGCAAGAGAGATCAGAGAGAGGGACAGAGAGTGAGAGCATCTTACCTGTTACAGTCCACATGTAGCAGAAGATGTGTAGCGCTGATAGACAGGGCTATGTGATGCCAGTGTCCATCGGCCAGGCGGTACGGGAAGGACTCTGAGCGAGGCTTCCCTCTGGAGCGGTAGTGGAAACGCATCTCCTCCCTCACACCACTGCTCTCCAGCTCAAAGTAACTGCAGGGGGCAGGGGGCAGGAGGCAGGGGGCAGGGGGCAAAGAGCAGGAGGTCAATATCAAACCTGCACAGGGATCAGGCCATATGACCTCTAACATGAACATGGTCCTGTACAAACACTCACACACTGCTGATTAGTCATGTTTCATTAAGCGCTTCACAGACCTTGGATAACACAGACAGCTGTCGCAGAGACACACAGATACACACACACACACACACAGACACAGACATACACACACACACACACACACAGACACAGACACACACAGACACAGACACACACAGAGAGACACACAAAGTCACACACACACCTATGTACTCCCACATTTTTCTCCCACACACACTAACTGGTGCAGCACCCAAACACTCCCTCTCCTCCATACTAATGCGAGGCGAGGCAGTTTAGTAGAATAGGAAGATCTCTCTGGGTGTCTGAGGGTGTTTGTGAATGTCTGAGGGTGCCTGAGTATGTCTGTAGGTGTCTGAGGGTGTATGTGGGTGTCTGTGGGTGTCTGTGGGTGTCTGTGGGTGTATGTGGGTGTCTGTGGGTGTCTGTGGGTGTCTGTGGGTGTATGTGGGTGTCTGAGGGTGTCTTAGGGTGTCTGTGGGTGTCTGTTGGTGTCTGAGGGTGTCTGTGGGTGTCTTAGGGTGTATGTGGGTGTCTGAGGGTGTATGTTGGTGTATGAGGGTGTCTATGGGTGTCTGTGGGTGTCTGTGGGTGTCTGAGGGTGTCTTAGGGTGTCTGTGGGTGTCTGTTGGTGTCTGAGGGTGTCTTAGGGTGTCTGTGGGTGTCTGTTGGTGTCTGAGTGTGTCTGTGGGTGTGTCCTGCTCCCTCTCTGCTGTTCCATCCAGAGCATGTATGTGTGTAAGTGTGTGTGAGCATGTGTGAGCATGTGTGTGTGAGTGTGTGCGTGTATCACAGCAGGACAGGTGTGTATAAACTGTCTACTGGTCTTTCTTTTGTGTTTCAGTCTGGAACCAGGGGATAGAAGGATGAAGAGGAGAAGGTGGAGGAGGAGGGGGAGGAGGAGGAGGAGGGGACGACATTCAACTTGTAACCGCCAACCTCAGTTTTTAATCCATTGCCTTCGACAACGGGACCCCCTTCCTGTTTCCATAGCAAGGGCTGCTCCCTTCCCAGCGGGGATCACGTTAGTCTTAAACAATTAACACCAAGCAAATTAACGAGCATTACCAGGGGAACACGGCTTTCTACCACTGTAAATTAGATTTACACACATCAAAAGGGAGTTGAGTGGAGAGGGGGGGTTGGGGGCAGAAAGAGGTTTAGGAGGAGGAAGGGAGGTGAGGAGGAGGAGGAGGAGGAGGTGGGCTGTGCTGGAGGAAGGATAAGGATGAATCAGGCAGATGAGAGGAGCTGTAGAGTGTGGTAGTGTGAGAGAGGGGAGGGGAGGTGAGAGGAGAGAGTGGCTTTGAAATCACACATGCCGCTCTCCACAATGACGATCGTTCAGAAGCCGCAGGAACTGCTGGCTGAGCAGAAACACAGCAGGAGCTGCTCTCCTCCAATCAGCTCTCTAGAAGACGCTGGAAAACACGCTAGAATCCCTCCTGGGTCCTACAAATGAAGATGACTGCCTTTTCTGCAGTCGACTTAGAACTGCTTGCATCAGAAATGCATTTTCTCTGCAAAAAGATTGGTGGGGTAAGGGTTTGTGAGGAAGGCCTGCTCTGATTGACCAAAGCATAGGTCTGTGAGGTTGACTTACAGGGATGGACAAAGAGCTCCAGAGCTGTCTGCATCTCCACACTTTCATTCAGTTTTCAGACCCTCCCTGCTAACTCAGCCTTAGAATTGTAAAACCCTGACTGACACATGTTCTCTTCACAATGTGGACGGGCCATACTTATGCTAATATTCTGCTTCATAGCTGCAGTTTGATCAAAATGAAACAGGGAACTATGCCGCTAATCAGATTCCTTCTCCTAACTTGTTCCCTGTGGGTCTGGACCGCCTGCACACGCAGATAGATAGTTGAACAGAAGAGGCTGCAGGTTCAAATCCCCACCCCGGAGTCGCTTTGGATCTTTAAAAGTCTTACCAAATGCCTTGTCTAAAGGCAGGGGTGCGTGAGTGTGACTGGCCAACTGGTCTGGAGAACAGAACACTGAGGGAAGTTAACATTCAGAAGGTGTTCAGCTCAGGAGCCCAGATACTGCAGTGTTAAGCAGTTCTCATGACCGGTTAGCAAGAAACAAAGATGGAACTGTGTTGGCTGCCAGGTTTAGCTGGCTTAATGTAACCACAAGTCTCTCAAGGCACCAACAGGTGCTGCACCTGTCTTTATTAGGCATTATTAGTCATTATTATTCTTTCAGAAAAAAACGTAGTAACGATAGTTTAGATAATTCCTCAATTAAAGTGTCACTTCCTCCAACATCCCGGTAATTAAGTGAAACTGTTAACTCATTATAGACTCTAGTATTGGTGGTTATCTTTGTACTCACTGATTTCTTTCAGCTACGAAGTCAACATTGTGAGTCGAGTTGCATGAAGAAGGCAATTACATTCTCCAGAACTGTTTAAACAGCTAGGTCTAGCCACATACTGTATATGTCTATATGTATAGTTCCCAGAAGATAAACTCTTTAAACCAGAGGTGTCCAATCCTGGTCCTCAAGGGCCACTGTCCAGAAGATTTTTGATGTTTCCGAGCTCTAGTACACCTGATTTTAATGAATGGGTTTTTGAGGCATTTTGAGGCTCCCACAGAGTTTGATAACAATCCATTCATTTGAATCAGGTGTGCTGGAGCAGGGAAACGTCTAAAACTGTCAGGACAGTGGCCCTCGAGGACCAGGAATGGACACCCCTGCTCTAAACTAACCAACCAGCAAACCAGAAGGCGTCCCAAAGATTGTTTTAGAAAACACTTGTACACATTCCCTGACAGACTAGCAGAGAGACAGACAGGCCGACAGACAGGCAGGCTGATAGATAGACAGACAGACAGACAAGCAGTCAGACAGGATGACAGACAGTCAGACAAACTGACAGGTAAATAGACAGGTTAAAAGACAGACAACAGGCACACACAGAGACAGAAAACAGATTCCACCAGAGAAAGGGAGGAGGAGGAAGAGGAGGAAGGAGGAGGAGGAAGGGGGATTAAGGAGGAGGAAGGAGGAAGAGGACGAAGGAGGAGGAAGAAGAAGAAGAGGAGGAAGAGGAGGAGGAGGGCAGGTGTCGATTCTCTACCTGTGCTCGGACTCGTGGATAGAGAAGATCACTCCAGAGGTGGAGCTCTTCTGCTGGATGGAAGCCAGGAAAGTGAACTCACTGCCCCTCCTGAAGAGCTGCACGACCTTCTGACTAACAGGAGCTGGAGCGAGCACAGCTCTCCCCACATCTGAGGGGGGACAGGGGGGACAGCGGGGAGAGGGAGGACAGAGAAAATAAGTCAGGGCTGTGTGTTAACTGCTCCTGGGGGCCGGAGACTCGACTGTCAGGAAGGAGAAAAGTTGAGACCGGAAGTGACATGCTGCGTGAAGGCCTATGCAGCCTAACACACTTCCCAATTAGACACACTCTGCTCACCTGCAACATCATGGGCTAGTGGCTAGTGGATCCCGAAAAAACACATATACGTGCACACACACAAACGTGCACGAGTGGGCACAGCTGCCTCCACCACAGGTGACCTTCCAAGTAAGCTAAGGCCTCACCGTAGGGGCCCAGGTGTAGATCCATATCTCTTTCTCTCTTTTTCTCTTTCTCTCTTTCTCTCTTTCTCTCTCTCTTTCTCTCTTAAAACATGTTAGCTAGGAGGAAGCTGATGCAGGATATGACACACAGGATGTGAGACTCAGGCAAACATGTTAATGTTCCGATTACTGGCTGTGCCAAATGTTGTGTCCTTGGGTAAGGCACTTCACCTTACTTCTGGATATGAGCGTCTGCTAAATTACTACACACATATACAGATCCTCTCTCACACATACACATGTACAGATCATCTCTCTCTCACACACACGCACACACAGTCTTTGTAGTCAGATCAAAGTGTGTCTCTGCTGTGGAGAGTCTGGCTACTGCTGAGTACACACATGGCTCCTCTGCCCATCTCCACACACACACACACACATGGCTCCTCTGACCATCTCCTCTCACACACACACACACACATGGCTCCTCTGCCCATCTCCACACACACACACACACACACACACATGGCTCCTCTGACCATCTCCTCTCACACACACACACACACATGGCTCCTCTGCCCATCTCCACACACACACACACACACACACACACACACATGGCTCCTCTGACCATCTCCTCTCACACACACACACACACACATGGCTCCTCTGACCATCTCCTCACACACACGGCTCCTCTGACCATCTCCTCACACACACACACACACATGGCTCCTCTGACCATCTCCTCACACACACACACACACACACACACGGCTCCTCTGCCCACCTCCTCACACACACACACACACACCTCTGCCCACCTCCTCACACACACAGTCTCACTCACACACACACACACACACCACAAACAGCTTCACACGCACACACACACATACAGCCTTATAGACATCACACAGCTCTCTGTGTTAATCACAGTAGCAGGCTGTTGGAGAACTTGGAAAAGTGTCAAGCTATGTGTGTGTACTTGTGTGTGTGTGTGCGTGTGTGCATGTGTGTGTGCCCCACTGTCCCCACAGGCCCCTCCTGCAGTGGGCATGTTTCATTATGCATCCCGGCTGGTTTCCTACACAAACACACACACACACACACACACACAAAGGCGGAAAATAGCTTCAGTTTGGATGAAAGCTAATTTGCTGGAGCGCCTGGTGCTCACAGTATCAACCAGGCCTCTCCAACCACTGCTGAGAGACTAGCCCACCATTAGGGCTCCTCCTGGTAGACTAGCCCACCATCAAGGCTCCTCCTGGTAGACTAGCCCACCATCAGGGCTCCTCCTGGGAGACTAGCCCACCATCAGGGCCCCTCATGGGAGACTAGCCCACCATCAGGGCTCTTCCTGGGAGACTAGCCCACCATCAGGGCTCCTCCTGGGAGACTATCCCACCATCAGGGCTCCTCCTGGGAGACTAGCCCACCATCAGGGCTCCTCCTGGTAGACTAGCCCACCATCAGGGCCCCTCATGGGAGACTAGCCCACCATCAGGGCTCTTCCTGGGAGACTAGCCCACCATCAGGGCTCCTCCTGGGAGACTAGCCCACCATCAGGGCTCCTCCTGGGAGACCAGCCCACCATCAGCGCCCCTCCTGGGAGACCAGCCCACCATCAGCGCCCCTCCTGGGAGACCAGCCCACCATCAGGGCTCCTCCTGGTAGACTAGCCCACCATCATGGCTCCTCCTGGGAGACTAGCCCACCATCAGGGCTCCTCCTGGGAGACTATCCCACCATCAGTGCCCCTCCTGGGAGACTAGCCCACCATCAGCGCCCCTCATGGGCCCTTCTTATTCCCTGTGTCAGACCAGAGTGTGGTCAGTTCAGAGTGTGGTCAGTCTAGAGTGTGGTCAGTTCAGAGTGTGGTCAGTCCAGAGTGTGGTCAGTCTAGAGTGTGGTCAGTTCAGAGTGTGGTCAGTCCAGAGTGTGGTCAGTCTAGAGTGTGGTCAGTTCAGAGTGTGGTCAGTCCAGAGTGTGGTCAGTCTAGAGTGTGGTCAGTTCAGAGTGTGTAGAGGGTTGTACAAAAAAAAATCATATTTGAATCTGAATTTCGTAAAGACCTCAGCGGAAATGCCTGATTCTGCCTGAACATCCATAACCTGAGACCCTGAGTCGGTGAAGCTAAATATATGACACCAAGAAGTAGACTCCATTCACTTGGTACTCGACACCTCAGTAGAGCGGGGGTGGTTTCTCTGTCTAACCTTCCCAGCTTACTGCTGTCTAACCTTCCCAGCAGACTGCTGTCTAACCCTCCCAGCTGGATGCTGTCTAACCCTCCCAGCAGACTGCTATCTAACCCTCCCAGCAGACTGCTATCTAACCCTCCCAGCAGACTGCTGTCTAACCCTCCCAGCCGGATGCTGTCTAACCATCCCAGGAGACTGCTGTCTAACCCTCCCAGCCGGATGCTGTCTAACCCTCCCTGGAGACTGCTGTCTAACCCTCCCAGCCGGATGCTGTCTAACCTTCCCAGCAGACTGCTGTCTAACCCTCCCAGCCGGATGCTGTCTAACCCTCCCTGCAGACTGCTTTCTAACCCTCCCAGCCGGATGCTGTCTAACCTTCCCAGCAGACTGCTGTCTAACCCTCCCAGCCGGATGCTGTCTACCTTCCCAGCAGACTGCTGTCTAACCCTCCCAGCCGGATGCTGTCTAACCCTCCCAGCAGACTGCTGTCTAACCCTCCAAGCTGGATGCTGTCTAACCCTCCCAGCAGACTGCTATGTAACCCTTCCAGCAGACTACTGTCTAACTCTTCCAGCCGGATGCTGTCTAACCCTCCCAGCCGGATGCTGTCTAACCCTCCCAGCCGGATGCTGTCTAACCCTCCCAGCAGACTGCCGTCTAACCCTCATACTCTCTGAAACACCATCACACTCACTATCTCATACTATTTTATACTTGACAATACTATACGTTTCTGCACGACACTGATACGGCAGGATTCATTACAACACAGTTTTCCCAAGAATAGAAGAACCCAACAAGTAAACATGAGATCTTCCCTGCATCCCTTGTCTGAGCAAATGCAGCATCAAAAAAGTAGGATGGTTCCACACAGGGGGCTGGGGGGACGGGGGGACAGGGGGACAGGGGGCTGGGAGGATGGGGAAATGCTAAACAGCACATCTCTGTGTGTTCCTGCTCATGTTCTTCTCCAGAGACGCCTCTTCCTGCTCCCCAGAACACGGTCTTTATCTGGGCACGGCTGATTACGGAGTGAGGTTCTGAATTATTTAAATCAATGGAACTCCAGATGTTCTGCTTTTTACCACAAACAACACGAAGCAATCTGAACCCTGGAGAGATGGAGCTTAACGAGGACTTGATAAACTTGCCTGCATGACACTCTCTTTCCTCTCTCTTAAGCTATTTTGCTCACCCTGCTCTTTCCACACTCTCTCACTCCCTTTATCACTCTTCCTCTCCTTTCCTCTTTCTCATGTCTTCCTCCCTCTCATGATTTAATTCCCCCCCTCTACCGTCTCCCTGCCACCCCCTCTCTCTTTTCTTCCCTCTCCCTCTTCCCTCTCTCTCTTCTTCCCTCTCTCTCTAACCTCTCTCTGTATGTGTGAACGGCTTCTAGTCACATAAAACATTAACAGAGCCATGTTGCAGGCCTGCAAGGCAAACCTTCATGTTAATAAAGTGTTGACATGAAGCTGGCTGGCGCAGGAACGAAGCAGGCCGCCCCCAGCTGGTCTCTCATTCGTGTGAGAGAGATGCTCTGTCTTCACCATGCAGCGTCACATCAGTTGACGTGTCACTTCCTGTTCTGCTGCTTGTCAGGGCCTGGAGACGGTGAGGTTCAAGGCGCAATCTTCCCCTCTGACCCCACCCCCAGTCCTGCAGCAGCATGGCTGCTGCCGTCACCATGACACCCTTTAACGCACCGACAGGGAGCACATGAGCGGTGACTCCATGGCGATGCTAACTCAGGGTGACAGGCAAGTGGCAACGCTGAGCAAGCACCAACACAGGGGCTTGACAGTAGAGAGGAGGGTGGGGAGGGAGGGGGTGGTGGTGTCTGTCTGCGGGGGGGGGGGGGGTGTCAGTCTACCAACGGTGGCCCCTTCATTTTCTGCCAGAAACCTGGGGGTTACCTTAGATGATGAGATCTCCGTCGACGCTCTCATGTCACCCCGCTCCTCATCAACCTCCACTGGATTCCCATCATGGCCGGTATCAGATTCAAGACCCTGGTGCTGACCTTACGAGCAGTGAATGGGACTGGCCCGATTTATATCAACTCTCTCCTCCGGCCTAACACCCCCTGCCCGCCACCTACGGTCCTCCTCTGTCCACCCCTCAAGAGTGCTAACACAAACTCTTCCCTTGCATGGCTCCCCGATGGTGGAATCAACTCCCCACCTCCATCAGAAATACAGATTTCCGGGGCTTCAATAAAGGAATAACTGCTGGACCTAATAATAGTATTTCTCCCAGGGTCATAAGGATTCCTACTCTGGGACCTGTTGCCTTTTTGACGGTCCTAACCTGCATAGGATTTTTGGTACTCTCAGTCTGGCGCATTTTTGTTGTTGTTGCTTTGTTTGTCGCAGATGCTTGCCTTATAATTGTAACTTGTTTGGCAGTATGCTGTTATGGCCTTTCCCTTTGGCCCTTGTTGGTTTCTCACAATATGTGTTTCATAATCTATAAACCCGCTATGTTTGGGGGTCTGTTACGTTGCTACGTTCAGTGACCGATTCTCTTTTGTAAAGCACTCTCTTGGAAGACGCTTTAGATAAAAGCAACTGCTAAATAAAAATTAAATAATGGGGGGGGTCAGTCTAAGCAGGTTAACACCGACCTGCCCGACAGCCCCCAGCGCAGCGAAGAACACATCTGAGACAGCTGGACTCAACCAGAAGCACAATCCTACATCTTATCCAAACCATAATAGGTGTTGTGAAAGATAGGAACGTAAAACTGAACGCAATTACAACGTGACTGAGTAGCAAAATAACGGAAAATGCCATTAGCAAGGCTAGGCAGCTCTGATTGTGAAGCGTTTCTTCGGCAGCTGACGAGTGAGGCGTGCAGAGCCTCAAACACACAGCCTGGAACAGACACTAGAATCTGAAGAGATATTGTTTAATTGTGGCATGGGGTTATTGTGCTGGCTTCTAGTCAGAGCCAGAGATCAGACGCAAGCCGAGGTGACATTTCTCTCAGTTGAAGAGCCTGAGATAATGAGCTTCACTCAGAGAAGGAGGGAGGGAGAGAGAGAGAGGGGGGGGAGGAGAGAGGGAGAGGGAGGGAGGGAGAAAGAGGGAGGGAAGTGAAGAGAGAGATGGAAAGGTGAAGAGAGAGAGGGACATGTGAATAGAGAGGTAGGGAGAGAGGGGGTGAAGAGAGTTCTGGTGTGTGTATCATTCTTCAGTCTCGCTCCAGTGTTTTTCAGTCTTCTCTCTCCTCTGTCTTCTTCAGTACAAGTGTGACCGCTAGGCTGTCATCCGCACATCCAGCTTGTTTATTTCCTTTAGAATTCGTCTCCTCAGGATTAGAATAAGCATCCATGTCATGTTGTGGGAGGTGGGGGGAGTATTTTAATCTCTCTCCTTCCCCTCTCTCTCTCTGTCTCTCTGTCTCTGTGTCTCTCTCCCTCAGTCTCTCTCTCCGTATCTGTCTCTCTCTACCTCCCCCTCCATCCTGTCTCTCCTCGTCATACCTGTATGATCCTCATAAATGAGGCAGAGGACAGGTGACGTCTTAAAGACTGTGTTTGGTCTCTTGAAGATTTAGATCATGACTGAAGTACCTCCTTCCAGTTAGACTCCCACTGTACCCTCCTGTTAACCCTGCCTCTAAACCTGTCTCTAACCCTGCTGTTAACCTAGCCTCTAAACCTGCTGTTAACCCAACCTCTAAATCTGCCTCTAACCCTCCTGTTAACCCTGCCTCTAAACCTGCCTCTAACCCTGCTGTTAACCTAGCCTCTAAACCTGCTGTTGACCCAACCTCTAAATCTGCCTCTAACCCTGCTGTTAACCCTGCCTCTAAACCTACCTCTAACCCTGCCTCTAAACCTACCTCTAACCCTGCTGTTAACCAATGCCATCCTCTAACTAGGGCGCTCAGGGCGCCTACTGATGACATCACAGGGAGATGTTAGCTGTGCCAGAAGAAGGCATCTCTGATATATTCTTCTCAGGAGGGTTTTTTAATTTAAATATGGTAAGGGGTGTGTGTGTGGGGGGCTGCCATTGGTTCCATGGAAAACTATCAACTACGGAATAATTTTCCAGTGTGATTTCCCCTCACACCAACACACACACAAATACACACACACACAGACATAAACACACACACACACACCACAGGGACCTGAAGGGAACTCATACATAAAAGATGAAAGGGTTTGATGGCTTCCTCTGCTCGGTGACAGCCTAAGCAGCACAGAAACACACTTTAATGTTCTCCAACACCAGACCAGGGTTCCTCTGTAACACCAGACCAGGATTCCTCTGTAACACCAGACCAGGATTCCTCTGTAACACCAGACCAGGGTTCCTCTGTAACACCAGACCAGGATTCCTCTCCAAGAGCAGATTAGGTTTCCTGTCCAACACCAGACAGGGTTAATCTTTAACATCAGAACAGGGTTCCTCTCTAACACCAAACTAGGGTTCCTCTCCACATCACACCAGGGTTCCTCTTTAACACCAGACAAGGGTTCCGCCTCCAACACCAGACCAGGGTTCCTCTTTAACACCAGACCAGGGTTCCTCTTTAACACCAGACCAGGGTTCCTCTTTAACACCAGACCAGGGTTCCTCTTTAACACCAGACAAGGGTTCCTCTTTAACAATAGACAAGGGTTCCGCCTCCAACAACAGACCAGGGTTCCTCTTTAACACCAGACAAGGGTTCCGCCTCCAACACCAGACCAGGGTTCCTCTTTAACACCAGACCAGGGTTCCTCTTTAACACCAGACCAGGGTTCCTCTTTAACACCAGACAAGGGTTCCTCTTTAACAATAGACAAGGGTTCCGCCTCCAACAAAAGACCAGGGTTCCTCTTTAACACCAAACAAGGGTTCCTCTCCTTCATCACACCAGGGTTCCTCTCCAACACCAGACTAGGGTTCCTCTTTAACACCAGACTAGGGTTCCCTTCCAACATCAGACCAGGGTTCTTCTTTAACACCAGACCAGGGTTCCTCTTTAACACCAGACTAGGGTTCCCCTCCAACATCAGACCAGGGTTCCTCTTTAACACCAGACAAGGGTTCCTCTTTAACAGTAGACAAGGGTTCCGCCTCCAACAACAGACCAGGGTTCCTCTTTAACACCAAACAAGGGTTCCTCTCCTTCATCACACCAGGGTTCCTCTCCAACACCAGACTAGGGTTCCTCTTTAACACCAGACTAGGGTTCCCCTCCAACATCAGACCAGGGTTCTTCTTTAACACCAGACCAGGGTTCCCCCCCAACAACAGACCAGGGTTCCTCTTCAACACCAAACTAGGGTTCCTCTCTAACACCAGTCCATGGTTCCTCTTTAACACCAGACCAAGGTTCCTCTCTTACACCAGTCCAGGGCTTCTCTTTAACACCATACTAGGGTTCCTGCCCAACACCAGACCAGGGTTCCTCTCTAATACCAGACCAAGATTCTTCTCCAACAGCAGACTACATTTACATTTATTCATTTAGCAGTGTAGCAGAGTCTCCACACGACCATTCCCTTGTCAGTGAGACACACTGACAAAACCAAGGTAATGGATTTCCAAACCAGTGCTGAAAGGCCAGGCAGGCCTGGGAAAAGGATTTATCCCCAAAACAGACATTTAATGGATTACAAACATCTCACAAAGACAATACTGCTCATTGGACACTAAAACTATTGGAACTATGTGACAATTTAGAATTTCTCTTTAAATGCTGTGTTTGATGTATGTGATGTCATTCTTGGTATCCTGATGTTTGTGCAAAACTAACAATGACATTTCTGAATGTTACATTGTTAGTTATTGAAGTCAAGAGCTTCCACTGACATTTGAAATATACCCATTCAAGAGACCCTTTCACACCTACATGCCAATCCCAGCATGGGACCATCTTCAGATAAAGGATGACCAAACCCCCTTTACCTTACAGAGTATAAAAGCACCAAACCTAGAATTATTCACTCTCTTTCATCCAGATTATTCCGAGGGATCAACCCTGGAATTGATCGGGTATATTGGGTAAACAACCTTCCAATTGAGCCAAGAACTATCATGTAACTTAAGGAACACTTTATTTCTTGGACACCTACCACAAAGAAGATCAAGACCTACCTTTCTTCAATGGACAAAGTAACTGTGACTAGCTAATTTCTTACGCGTAGACATTGGCATAGTGTGGTGAAATTTAACTTGATTTAAGTTTAGTCTTCCTGTCGTTAGCATATTTTAGCATAACTGTCTTTTTGTCTTTGTCTCCTTGGCCAATACTCCCCCTTTCTCCTTGTCTTCTCCTGTCTGTCATTTTCATTTGCTTTAAATAAACCTTTTGGTATAAAATTCTCCGTTATCGGATCTGCGCTAATTCTAAGGGAACACATGACTCCAGATTATGAGATTTATCATTAAGAGGCTATTAATACTTTATTCCCCCACAAGGTTTCCTCAATTCCTTTCCGAAATATCGAGGTGGTGCCCTGCTTATTAGATATTCAACAAGATATGAGATACATCCATTCCTTTCGTAGCACAATTTATGAACCAAATTCATAGACCACACTACAGCAGACACTTTTATCCAAAGCGATTTACAAGAGAGAGCTTTACAAAAGAGCTTTGATCACTGAGCATAGTAACGTGATCCCAAACATAGCGGGCATCTAGATTACAAAACATACATCATGAGAACCAATAAGTGCCAAGAGAAGAACTATAAGAGCATTCAGCAGAACATTTTACAAGTTTTAAGGTGAGCCTACGCTGGACAGTGGTCTACCTGTGACACGAGTAAAGCAACAACAGCACAACAATAGCGAGTTTCTGAACTACAGCAACAACAAGTGATATTTCTGAGTGCCATACTATTTCTAATGTTTTTAAGTGCCATTCATTTCTCGGAGTAAGTGGGTTTTGAGCCTTTTCTTGAAGGTGAGGAGACAGTCTATGTTGCTGATGGGGTTGGGGAGTTGATTCCACCATTGGGGAGCCAGACAGTGGAAGAGTTTGTACTGGGCTCTGACGCTCTTGAGCGGGGGGACCACTAGGCAGTTGTGGTAGTTGACGGGCAGGGGTGTAAGGCCGGAGGAGAGAGTTGATATAGCTCGGGGCAGTCCGGTTCATTGCTCGGAAGGTCAGCACCAGGGTCTTGAATCTGATACGGGCCATAATGGGAAGCCAGTGGTGGGCAATGAGGAGTGGGGTGACATGGCAGCGTCTAGGTAGATCTCTGATAGGTTTGTTTTGATTTTTCAGCCTAACGATGGCTTGCTTCACTGATGGTGACTGCTCTTGGGACTTCATATTGAGAGTTGACAGCAACAGATTCCAAACACAAATACCATACCATACAAATTAACTCTAGACCTTTTATCTGCTCCTTGTCAATGAAATAACTATTCCCTTTATGAGGGAATAACATACACCTGGCCATGGAAGAGCTGAGCAGCCAATTGTCCAATTACTTTTGGTCCCTTAAATAGGGGGGCGGCACATATAAAATGTGTTGTAATTCCTACACCGTTCACCTGATTTGGATGTAAATACCCTGAAATTAAAGCTGAAAGTCTGCACTTAAAGCACATCTTGATTGTTTTATTTCAAATCCATTGTAGTGGTATACAGAGCCAAAATGATGAATTGTGTCAATGTCCAAATATTTATGGACCTGACTGTATGTGACATAACAATAAAAAATTAATACAATGTAAAATACACTACAATTTTGATACAAATAACATAGAAGTACAAGTAACATACGTACAGAGTGGGATGGGTATATGTAGTACAGGGGGGTTGGGGGTGTATATACACAGTAGTGCAAAGTTCCTCTCCAACACCACACTAGGGTTCCTGTCCGAAACCAGACCAGGGTTCATCTGTAACACCAGCAAAACATGCCCCCTCCCCTCCAGTCTCAGGAGGTATTAATAGCTACTGTGTGTTTTTGAGGAGCAGAGCTCACTATATTCACCGTCACCCAGCCACAAAGCTGCAACATTCTTCAGATACAAAGAACCCTGTTTTGACGGGATGTTGATTTCTAGGTGTGTGGGAGAAGGTGGAACTGTTTAAAAAAATTGATCTTTACACAGACTGTTTTACAAATATTGGTTCTAGTTCCAAAAGATGCAGTCAGTCCTGGCCTCCTCCTCTTCCTGTTTCCACGACCGCAGGGAAAGAAGCACCTGTACTGCTCAGATTGAATTCATATTTCTCTCATGGCAGGTTTATCTTAATAATTTTTATAAGGCAGACAGAGAGGGAGAGAAATAGGTAATGATAGAGATAAAGAAAGAGAGGTTGAGATAGAGAGAAGGAGAGAAAGTGAGGGGAAAAGAGAGAGAGTTGTGTTTTCTGCCAGAGCAAGAGACAAATGTCTTTGACTGGAGCCAGAACCTAAGCCTGTCCCAATTTCCTGACAGACACGATAACATTTCACTGAATCACTTCAAAAGAATGGCATATTCCTGTCGACCAAGGCACACACTGACACACACTCGCTCACACACACTCACTTACACACTTGCACGCTCATGCGCTCACACACTCACACACACAACATGGAGGGCTGATAGAATGAGACAGGAGGAGCTGAAATGTCTCAGTGGTGTCAGTCATGGGTCTGTTCCCTGCAGTCACCCTAAAGACACTCTGTCATTAGCAGAACATTAAACACATGAGCTCAAAAGCATATTTAGAGTTCCTCTCCTTGGTGTGAATTCCCCTTCTAAACCCGACAGAGGCAGACAGAGGCAGAGGCAGACAGAGGCATAGAGGCAGAGGCAGGCGGTGGCAGGGGCAGATAGAGGCAGACAGAGGCAGAGGTAGACTAGAGGGCTTCTTTGCAACTGCGTCCAGGAAACTCTGAAGGTCTTGCTTAACCACTTTCAGACCAGGAAACTCTGAAGGTCACAGACAGCAGCTTTCTATTTACATTTACTGATATTTGTAAATGTTATTCTCTCTCTTGCTGCTTAAGTTAAATAAATAAATATTCATTAAGCAGACACTTTTATCCAAAGCGACTTACAGTAAACACAGGGACATTCTCCCTGAGGCAAGTATGGTGAAGTGCCTTGCCCAAGGACACAACATCACATAGACACAGCCAGGGTTCAAACTCACAATCTTCCTATCACGAGACCCGCTGAGGCATCTGACTCCCCTAGGTCCCTCTCTCCCCAAGTTCCCTCTCTCCCTCCTTCCGCTCTGCTCCCTCCCTCCCTCCCTTCTACCCCCTTCTCCTCCCTTCACCCTCCTCTCTCTCCCTCCCTCCATACCACTCTCCCTCCCTACCTGCTAAGATGTTGACCTCCTCCCAGGTTGGCCTGCAGCAGTCCCCCAGGGTCCATCTTCAACTCAAATTAATTTTAACTCCATTACAAAACGCTACCCGGCAATTCCTTTCCTAAATGTGCTGAAGCTGAGATGGAGAGCTTAAAGCTAAACATGCTGATGATGCTGTTAACCATCTGAGGAAGAATACTCAAATGTGCTAAATAATCACTGAGTGTTTCCTCCTCCAGTGTTTCCTGCTACAGTGTTTCCAGCTCCAGTGTTTCTGGGGAGGCTGGGGAAGGCTGGGGCTAGGGGAGCTGAGGCTGGGGGAGGCCACGGCTGGGGGAGGCTATAAGCAGTAGCCATGATAATGAAGAGCCGCAAGACACACAGACACACACACATCCCCAAACACACACCCTTAATAACACACCTACACACACACGTTGAGGACATGATTATGGTTTGAGCAACAGCTAATCAATGGGCTCCCTAAGTTAGATAGATTCCCCCTATGTTACCTTTCTATTTCACATCCACCTTCTCTCTCTCTTTCAATCTCTTTCACTCCCTTGATATCTTTCACTTTTTTTCATTCGATATCTTTGTCTCACACATATCCTGTCTGGCTCTTTCATTCCATCACTCCCTGAACATACACTCAGAATAGATCAGTTTAGTTGGACTGATTTCTCTCCCATTTTCTCCACCTCTCCTTTCTTTCATTCGTTCTTTTGTTCCCTCTCTCCATCTCCCCCCACTTATTTTTCTCTCCTTCTCCTAATGTCTGCTATTTTTTCTTAAACTGGAGCCGTCCGACAGTCTGTTAGAGGAGCCGTCCAACAGTCTCTCTGTACCAGCTTGAAACTGGCTGCAGCTGCTCCATGGTTGGAGGCTTTGTGGACACAAACGTCCGGTGGACACACACACATGTCCTGTTGACACACACACACATCCTGTGGACACACACACGTCCTGTGAACACACACACATCATGTGGACACACACACGTCCTGTGAACACACACACATCCTGTGGACACATACACACGTCTTGTGGACACACACATGGCAGGGGGGGAAATCTTTCGTACATGTCCAGCAATCAAGCTGCATTTATGCTGCAACTGAAAACACAAGACGGTGAACACTCTCCAATGAACAGCTGTACAGCCTCCAACAACATACCAGTTCACAATAGGCCAATCAACAACATACCAGTTCACAACAGGCCAATCAAGAACAAGCAGAATGGAGTTCCCTGATTCTTTGAATAGTGTGTTATTATTAGTGTATTATTTTCAGAAACGAGCAGATAGCAGAACACTTTATGAAGCAGGTAAACAAATCTAAGGAAGCCTGGATGTTTCTCCAGCAGCAAAGCTAAACAGTTTATGTGCTTCAAGAACCCAACCAGGTTTTTAGTGGATGTTTTTCTTGAGACGTTAGAGTTTTTCTTTTCTTTTTCTTTTTCAACCTGAGTGCCTCAAGAAACACAGGACATCCTATTAGCTGAACATGCGCTTGCTAGACCTTCAGGCAGAGCAGTCATTTGAAATTAAACACTTCCTGCTTGTCTAGAATGGTTTCTGCTCCGATCCTCGACTCTACAGGCGAGGAGAGAAACATCTGCTGGTGAGGACAGATTAAATGTGGCGTCATTATCTGACAGCTCGCAGGACTCCCTGGCAGAACACCACAACTGTGTGACGGTGCGAGGTGCTCCTGCTACCGTTAGCCGCTCTCTAACCGTTAGTCGATCGGGAAAAACAAGGAAATTACAAAGGTAAACGTCGAAGTGTAATCTCTGGTACAGTGCAGAACAGTGAACTGTGTAAAGGAGCTGAAGGAAAAGACCACTACCTCGAAATAAGAAGGCCTTGCTTTTGTTGTGAAGTCCGGCCACTTGGGTCATTCCGTAGGTGGCGTTGGTAGAGTCCAGTTCACTGATGATATCGATCTGGTAATCAGGATCCACACCAAACACTACAACTGGAGACAGAATGTACAGACAGTCACACAATAACCTGGTCTAACTTCGACTAAACAGAAGTCAGGGTATTTGGGGGCTTTTGCGGTTGCATAGACTACCTGTATTTGGTGGTAATGGTTCATTTTTGTAACCCCAAGACAGTGGCTCTTAACCTGGGCTCGATCGAACCCCAGGAGTTCGGTGAACCTGTCTAAGGGGTTCCGCGGAGGTCAAGACACACATCCGACTCATATGATTCGTGATGACACTACCAATTAAGAAGGGTTCGGTGAATGCGCATATGAAACTGGTGGGTTTCAGTACCTCCAACAAGGTTAAGAACCACTGCCCCAAGATTGATTTTTTCGCTGTACTTTAATAGTCGATGCTTAACGTGACTTATCGTTTCCTACATTAGTGTTACATGCAGGTCCCTAACAGGTAGACTGTTGGGGACATGTGCAAGCCACGAAATGTGATTAAGTTTATTAAAATGTGTACAATGCAAGATGCGAGATGAAAGAATCTCGGATTTTCTGAAAAAAATATCGGTGTCGCCTCGGTAAGAATGCGAGAGGATTTCTGAAATGAGAAATGCGCTGTAGCCGTTATCTGGACACGCGGGTGTCACCTGTGTGCTGATTACGGCGCACTTGTGTGCGGTTGCGGAAACGAATCCAAAGGTTGAGTCCTTTTGAAATGCTGTCACTATACTGTGACTCTTTCCACGGAAAACCGAAGAGGATAATAAACAATGTCACCGTCACTACGAACGTTGAGAAAACGCCCCAAATCCAAAAGCTGCCGGTCAAGGTGTGAATCAAGAAAGCGCACTTAGCCTTCTGCCCTAATAACGTGATGACAAACTGTCTTAGTGTTGATAATGATCCTGTGACATACCTGAATGGGTGACCAGGAGGACGGACAGCAAAGCCACGGTCAAATCCATTTGTGTGAAGTTCTGTTGTGTAGTTTTCCTCGAGATATCCGATGCCTTGCGCTCTGCTGCCTGTCCGTAGTGACGCGCTCTTTACCGCTACAAATCTGCTCTGCTCTCAGCCGCGCGGTGCGGACAGTACACACTTGGAGCGTTCCACATCACGGGGGTACAGGTTCCGTGAACGGGGTGGGGAATTAGACTTAGCTATTACCGCAAACACCTACGCTCTCATCTACCAAGATGAAAACGTAGAAATAATACAGCTACAACAATGCCTCCGCCTGGATCTTCTGTTAACCGTTTAGCGGATATTGAGTGTTTAAAGACCCGTTCCCCATCACTTAGACAGAGCCAGTCCCCGAAGGACTCTCCGGCGCTGGGAACAAGTCAGGGAAATTGGTGTTCTTTTCAAGGTATTCTGGACCTACAATCACAAAGATAATGTGACTTTTTAGGACAACGATAGTGAGGAGAGGTGGTAGAGAGATACTGGAGGATAGTTAGAAGAGAGGGAGGAGAGTGAGGAGGGACCATGGTAGCAAAATACTGGAGGATAGTCAGGAGAGAGGAGCCATGGTAGAGAGATACTGGAGGAGAGTGAGGAGAGTGGGGCCCTGGTAGAGAGATACTGGAGGATACTTGGAGGAGGGGGCATGATTGGCAGCAGTGTGAATGCGTTTGGTATTAGCTGCTCTAATTGAGTCCCGTTCTCCAGATTGCTAGCCGCCCATGTGGACCAGCTGGGTTCAATCTGCTCCAGTCACCCCCCCCCCCCCCCCCCCCCCCCCCCCCCCCCCTCCATCCCCCTCCAGACCTGCAGAAGGTCAAGTACCCACACTATGCAGTACCGGCTATCAGAGAGTAGAAAGGCGGCAAGGCACAGGATTGAACATCAACAGAACTGACCCCCAATCCTGAGTGGCTGTGAGTGGCATTGGGAAGGAAAAGCTCATTTCCTTGAGGCTTAGCTGGCTGGTGGACCCTGAATCTGGGCAGGCTAGTAGAGAGACCTACATGGGAGGGTAGCTGGTCTTTCCTCTAGCAGCAAAACTTACAGGAGAGGCTGGTCTCTCCTCTTGCAGAGACACGTACAGGATAGGGAGGCTGGAACTGGGAGCTCTGTAGATGAATGATAGATCGGTTGACTTGACAGGACTATCAGAGTATCTGTTCATCAATCAGTCATCACCTCCATTCTTGGCTTGATTATCTGATCAGACAAAACACCTCTTATCTCCTGAGATGCACGCCAGCTAAAGACGGTCTCTTTTTTACCGGCTAACTGATGTACTGTAGATATCAGATGTAATTTGGCTGTCAGAATAGGATTTTGCTTTATGAATATGTTCTGAATGAATTCAACAGGCGACTAATTCAAGTATAGTGACTGAAGTGACTGTCTAGTATAGTCAAGTATAGTCTACATGGTGGAGTATTGTCTACATAGTGGATTGCAAGTCTACATGATGGATTATAATCTACATGGTGGATTTTTCTTGTTCTGTAAGCCCCCCCCCCCCCCCCCCCCCCCCCCCCCCCCTTGCTGTGTTCCTCCCTTCCTCACTCTCTAATCAATTCTAGGATCAGAGAACAATACACCCTATTAGCCAATGTAATTATTTTAAATAATTACCATCATGAGAATGCAGAACAAACCACAAAACAAAAGCCCCAAATTCAATATAGGGGGGAGGATGAGAAGGAGGAGGGGAGGAGGGGGAGGAGGTGGGAAAGTAGGGGAGGAAAGGGGATGGGGGAGGGGGAGGAGGGGGGGAGGAAGAAGGGGGGAGTGGAGGAGGAGGGGAGGAGAGAGGAAGAGGGGGAGGAGGAAGGGAGGAAAGGAAGAGGAGGGGAGTGTGGGGGGGAGGAGGATGAGGGGTGGAGGGAGGGAAACTCAACAACCCCCACTCCTACCATCACCTACTAATCAGTCTCAAACTCTAAGATACCACACACACATGCCACACAGTACCAAACAGTACCACACACATACCACAAAATACCACACACATACCAAACAGTACCACACACATACCACACTGGGGTCAGATGGCTCAACGGTTTAAGGCATTGGCCTCATGATCGGAAGGTTATGAGGTCAAGCCCCAGCTGTGGCTATGTGATGTTGTGTCCTTGGGTAAGGCACTTCACCATACTTGCCTCAGGGAGAATGTCCCTGTGCTTACTGTAAGTCGCTTTGGATAAAAGCGTCTGCTAAATAAATGAATACATTTACAAAGTACCACACACATACCACACAGTACCACACACATTCTACACAGAACAATATACATACATCACAGTATCAAACAGTACCACACAGAACAACATACATACGACACAGTACCACACAATGTGAGTTATTCAACACTGCAAGAGCCCAACTCATCCGCTGACAATGTTCCTATTGTGAAACTCAATTTCAGTCCTACAGGTTGTCTCTGGATAGTAATTGGAAACAAGAAAGTATGAACAATTTTCTACCACCAATAAAAGAGAGAATGACAGAAAATGGATAAGAAAGAGAGAGAGGATAATAAAGAGAGAGAATAAAAAAGAGGATGAAAGAGAGAGAGGCAGAGAGAGAGGATAAAAGGTAGTGCTATGGGTCCTGCTGTGAGCTCAGGTTTTCTTGGACACAAAGACGCCGTCTAACAAACCAGGAGGAGACATTTGGGAACCAATCACAGTTCTCATCCCAGATTTAATCTCAACCAGGAAGAAGCATGTTGTCACTTCCTGGAGTTTGCAATGTGATTCTCCAGCACCACAGAAACCTGACCTAGTTTCCCTGTAACTTTGTTCAGTAGGCGATAAACAGGCTTTCCAGATCGGGACCCAGAGAAGCAATCAGAAAGGAAGTAGAACAAGAGGGAAGAGTCCACACAGGAAATGGAACAAGGGGGAGGAGTCGCAGACTGTAGTGATATGGTGTTGGTCTGATTGGCTGTAGTGAGATGCTGTTGGTCTGGTTGGCTATTGTGAAATGCTGCTGCAGACCCATTGTGCTCTGTTGGCCAAACGCCAGATACTAGTGATGTGTGTTCCTGTAGTGTGACGCACGAGACAGAAATAGGTAGTGTGTTTGCTGCTGCCTGTGTGAGTAGGGGGGCCGGGGGCAGTGTTGGCACCTGTCTCCATCATACTTTACTTCATCAGGATACAAACACCAGCACTCTGCCTTGGCATGAGTGACATGTTTGTGAGCCACGAGGGAGAAACACCGTCAGGAGAGATGGCACCCTGGAGAGACTGCACCCAGCTCAGCTTAAAAACCCTCCCAGTATCCTCCAGGGCAGAGATCCCAGCACCCTGAAACACTACAGAGTCAGTGTCAGACTTGTTTCCTTGACTCACGTCCAGCCTCTCTCCGACTCACCTTCTGACTCTCTCTGACTCACCTCTTGCCTCTCTCTGGAATAACTAAATTCTATGTCATTATTATAGCCTAACTCTGAAAGAACTCTTGATTAATCAACATTAAACTTGACTCACATTATGGATGTCACTAATTTCCCCAACTAAAAAGGCTCCATTCATCATGGCTCTCGCTTGTCAATCTAACAAAGAATAATTACTGTTTACGAGGAGATATTTTAATTGTGTGTGTAGGAGTGCTACTGGTACAATATTTAGACTAATACACTAGTGTGTGGGGAATGATATAGTCTTTTCAACCAATCGTACCAACTTAAAAATAAATATATATATTTATTTTGATCATTTTGGGGGGACGGTCATATTTTTCACTACTCAAACTGAAACAGGTTTTGCGTGAGAAACGAACTGAAAGAGGTTCCACATCCCGGCTGCAGCTTTGACTGCTGTACGGACAGATCTGACAGGGATTCTGTTACTGATGTTATAAGAACATGTTCTCCTACTTGTCACATTGTTAGAACCTCTTTGTTGGTGGCCAATTAAGACACACATCTAATTAAAGACGTGTGGGTTTGTGTTATATGATTAAGAAGCTGTACTGTTGCTATAGAGGTTTAATGGGCTGAGTGTTGTGAATGTTGTGGAGATGAACAGCATGATCAGACCCAGAGACACACAGAACAACAGACTCACAGACACACAGCGTCACAGACCCACAGAACAACAGACCCACAGAACAGACCTACAAAAAACAACAGACCCAGAGACCCACAGAACAACAGACCCACAGAACAACCTACCCAGCAATTAGCAGCTTCACACTCAGCACACGCTGTTGATGAGGGCAGACTGCTGAGAAAAGTAAGGTGGTATCACCACTCCCCCCACACTAGCCCCCCTCCACCCCCACCTCACAAGCACCCCCTCCACCCCCCCCCCCCACCCCCCCACACACACATTACACACATGAATCCATACAAAACCCACTCAAAAGCCTAATTAACCTGATAAACACACAGAGGCTAGCGACTAGCTATACCTGTGCTCTCTCACCCTCCAGAGACAAGGCACGCTTCCCCCATGTGAATATCTGTCCCAGTCCCCCTCTCCCTGTGTGTGTGTGTGTGTGTATAGAACCACAGTTTGATTCCGCACAGCAACTAACACACTGTAAACATCAACTCCTGTTGAATCGCCAGACTGACCTTAGTGTTCAGCGACACACAGGGGTGACACACACACACACACACTGGTTTACATACTGTATAGAGAAAGCTCCTGGTAACTGTCAACATCATGACGCTGTACTGAGCTGCACTCTGAGCTGGTTAGCAGAGAGCGTTACAATGAAGTGGTCTGTATCTGAGGTGGACGTACATTCATTTAATCTTCTCTTATTTAACCAAGCTGTACTACACTAGCTCTCTACATTCCTTACCTTGCCTGGATGGGACAAACACAGTGACCGGCTGGCTAAACCACAAAACACACTCAGACATACACAGGGAGAGTGGGAGGGGGAGGAGAGGGGGAGAAGGAGAGGGGGAGAGAGTGAAGAGTAGGGGAAGGGAGAGAAGAGGGGAGAGCAGGGGAGGGGAGATACCCTTGGCAGCTGGATGTGAGGAGCTTCCATAAAGGAGGGCAGTGTACCATGAGCAGCCCTCTCTCTGAATCCATTACTGAGAGGGGGGGGGGAGAGGGGGAGAGGGGGAGAGAGAGAGGGAGAGAGAGAGACAAAGAGATAGAGGGAGGGAGGGAGGGAAAGAGATGGAGGGAGGGGGAGAAAGAGGAGTGGGAGGAGAGGAGGTAGGAAGAGAGAAAGGGAGGGTGAGAGAGAGCTCTACTCTGCCTCCATCTCTGCTCTGCCTGGGGGGCAGGGTGGTGGGGGGCATAGGGGCAGGGTGGTGGGGGCAGGGGGGCAGGGCAGGTTAGCATTTCACAGCAGACCAGGAGGTCACAGGTGAGTCATCTAGCCTCTATCTCTCTCAATTGTGTCCTTAATACTAATACTAATTTTTCAACCAGACAGCAAAAAAGAAAAAAACTTTAATTCAAAACCAGGAGAGGTTGTAAGGACAGGAAAATACATATCTTACCTGAACTATTACCCCAAGTACAAGGCAGGAGAGAGTGGAGGAGGAGAGAGAGAGAGAGAGTGGAGGAGAAGAGAGAGTGGAGGAGAGAAAGAGAGGGGAGGAGAAGAGAGAGTGGAGGAGAAGAGAGTGCAGGAGAGGAGAGAGCTAGTGGAGGAGAGAGAGAGTGCAGGAGATGAGAGAGTGAATGCAGGAGAGGAGAGAGAGTGCAGGAAAGGAGTGAGAGAGAGTGCAGGAGAGGAGAGAGATAGTGCCTGGCAGATCTTCCTTCTCAAGCTAAGCAGCAGCAAAGTAGCAGGTGCACATCATCCTGAGTGTGGCATTCAGACAAGGTGTTTCTGACAGAGGGAACATGCTGGAAAAAGGAACCAGCAAGTTTGTCACATTAAAGTTGTCCCTTTAATCTGCTGCCGTGCCGCTCGTCTTCAGCACTGCGACAAGACAACACTGAAACTGTCTGGAAGCACTTAGCAAATTATACTGATCTATTATTTTCTTGCTCCCACCTGCAGCCTATTGTAATACCTCTCAGTCACTGGCTGGTTTACTTCCTCCAGACCTCAGAACACTGTCCTGCTGCAGAACACACACACATATATATATACACACACACGTATGAAAGTGCACACACACACGTACTGTACCATGAGACACGCACATTCTGTGATATGCGCACACACGTGTACACAGAGACACACACCCAGGAACCGCAGAGCTGTAATCAACACCTCCCCCTCCTCCATCTCTGCCAGGTAACACTGGCCCCAGACCAGGGGAACAGAGCCTTTGTTCTGGACTCAGAAGAAGCAGTCTCCAGCCAGCCTGCAGGCCAGCGCTGTGGAGGCCTGCAGAGGGAGGTGAGGCAGGGACAGGAGGAGGGAGGCAGGCAGGCAGGCGGGCGGCAGAAATCAATTACCATGCTGACTGCGTGCCAGCCAGTGATAAATAAGTGTATTGTGGACGAACACACTGAGGGCCAAGAGCTGCAGCAGATGGCATTCACACTTCAGCCAAGCCCACTGGCAGGGAGGGAGGGAGGGAGGGGACAGAGAGAGAAAGGGCCAAACTGAGGTGAACTGAACACATTCAAACAACAAACAGAAAGATTTTAGGCAACAGTGTGGAATCGTTTTAGATAAATACAGCAGGCCTAAATATTGAACTGCAGCTTTCAAAGTGGTTTAGAAAGATTGAGGATATGTCACGCATATTTGTCACTGTTTGATAAAGAACCTCGAATGTGAGGAGCTTGATATCCTTTGGCCTTAACGTCCCCCCCCTGCCTGTAGGAGGAACATCCGTATTCAGCAGCCACACAGGCTAATCAGCGATCAGCTCCTCATAATAAGATGAAGCTCTTCAGTTCCCCCCAGCATCTACCAGCAAATCAAAGTGTGAAAGCAACATCTAATCAAAAACTAGAACTGTTTACACTGACAATAATTTTACTAAAAACGGATTCTGAAGAACACAAGGAGAGTGGTTATTATCAACTTAATTATCTGACATTAAAATGGGGGAAACTGATTAAAATGAGAGAAAACACATGATAACTGTAGTCTGTTTAAATGGAACAGTTTGCCTGCAGAAGTTTAGCCAAGACAGACCAGGGGTCTTATTTATAAAGGAGTGCGTAGAATTCTTACTAAAAGTGTGCGTACGCCCAAAAGCGTAAATTGGCGTACGCACACAAAAATTCAGATTTATAAAACCGTGCGTACACACACCTGTAGGCAATGTTCGCTTTATAAATCACAGCTTAACCACAAGTGTGCGTACGTAGGGTATCATTGCACCCCGCCCTGAACACGCCCATTTATAACCATAAATGGTCAATGCAAAGGACCTCATGAATGCTAATCTAGTATCATTCTCATGCATGAACCTGGCAGGTGATTCTTTTTCACTGTGAATCAAGGCAAACAAAAAACAACACTAGTGCGACAGCGCCAAGTGGCAGAACCGGAGAAGAAGCGGTAACAACTGCAGTAGTAAATTCCATGTTTATGTATCTTGCATGGCGATTAAAAACTAATTCTGATTCTGAAGTGTAATGAGTGTAGTATGCGTGAGACCTTAACAACTGTATTTCCAGTTTTTGACATCTGATTATATATGCACAGTATTAAAGAAATATATTTAGTTATACTTTGTGTTCTGTAGTTACATGCATTTCAGCCTCCTACAATGCGGTGAAAGGACAATCTGATTGTAAGACAGACAGCGCTGAATATTGATTTAAATTTGGAGTTGCATTGTACAAGATGTGTATGGAACAATTATCACGCAGTTCAAGCTCAAATAACACTGATGTATTTAATCTTCATTATAATCATAAATTGCGTCAATGTGTGTGAGGACAACAAAATACATAAATATTACGAGTAATCGCTTCACCGACTTTTACTTTTTGCAGTATGTGTCTCAAATTCCCACTGTCTACAAAAAGTGCGTAGGTTTACGGGAGGGTCATAGTTTGCGTGGAGGACCGCACATTCTACCGCCACCGCTCTAAGTTAGTTTTTTATAAATCACTGACTTTGCGTGAAAACTGGCGTACGCACGTTTTCAGCCCCGTTTTGTGCGTACGCAAGCTTTATAAATGAGACCCCAGATCATTTAGACACTATCTGCCTCGATGATGCACTGCAGATGTGTTGGGTTTCTGTTGCACTCCGAGGTGGATGTTGTACTGCTGTCATTTCACTGTGGATCAGGTTTTATGGTGGCTTGTTAGACAATCCCTGGTGTCTGATTGGAGGAATGCAAAATTCCTCTGCTAATGCTAAATGCTAACTGTAGAGATTGTTCCAATTCCAGTTAACAGTAAGTGAAAAATTGGAGAGGTTTGGTTATGACAGGAAGACAGTGTTGCATCCTGGGAGATACCGTATTGACTGTCAGACTGTTTAGCAGTGTCTGTGTCTCTCTGACGTTTTGTAGATGATGATTGTTTACATTACATTTAGCAGACGCCCTTATTATAGTATTTAAGTACAGTAATCCCTCGCTATATCACAGTTCACTTTTCACGGTTTCGCTACTTCACGTTTTTTTATCGTGCATTGTGTTCTGCATTCTGATTGGCTGAACAGTCTCTCTGCTTCTTCTCTACCTGTGCGTCAATAACATTGCGGTTTACTGTAATACTGTATGCACTGTACACGTGCAAAACAAATAAAATACATGTAAATGACTCGTGCACCGACAAAGGCACCTGCGGTGCTGTAGTTCGGCATTACGGAATGCATGAATCTTTAATTTAAATGTAATTGTACAGTATAATAATTGTAAACAAATTAAGGTTTCTACTTCACAGATTTCACTTATCACGGGTGCTTTTTTGAACGTAACCCCTGTGAAAAACGAGGGATTACTGTACAGACATTCCCCCCTGAGGCTAGTAGGGTGAAGGACACAACGTCCACACAACACGTCCCTGTAGCCACAGCCAGGAATCAAACTCACAACCTTCCGATCATGAGCCCAATGCCTTAACCGCTGAGGCACCTGACCCCGTTTAGTAAGCTGAGGACACATAAGGTGGACCAGCCGCTTTGCCGGCTTGTTAGATGAAGCGCACCTGCGGGTAGGCAGGCAAGCAGGCAGGCAGGCAAGCGGGCAGGCAAGCGGGCAGGCAAGCAGGCAAGCAGGCAGGCAAGCAAGCAGGCAGGCAAGCAGGCAGGCAAGCAGGCAGGCAAGCAGGCAAGCAGGCAAGCAAGCAGGCAGGCAGGCAGGCAAGCAGGCAAGCAGGCAAGCAGGCAAGCAGGCAGGCAAGCAGGCAGGCAGGCAAGCAGGCAAGCAGGCAAGCAGGCAGGCAGGCAGGCAAGCAGGCAGGCAGGCAAGCAGGCAGGTAAGCAGGCAGGCAAGCAGGCAGGCAGGCAGGCAGCCAAGCAGGCAGGCAGGCAAGCAGGCGGGTGGGCAAGCACAGCAGAGCTGCGGGCAGGCGAGCTGAAACGCACAGCAGACACATGGAAAAGACAGAAACCATGCAGTTTCTGTGAAAACATGGACGCTCTGCAACGTTAGCGGGGAGAGACAGCGTTGTGATGCGGTGCTCGCTAGCGTGTCATGTGGGAGAGAATCATCCAGAGAACATGTCCTCCTTTCAGCATCAGACCTCCAGAGACCTGCAGCTCTCTGCACGTAGAGAGGAGAGAGGAGGGAAGAGGAGAAAGGGAGGGGAGTGGAGCGGAGAGGAGGAGAGTGGAGTCGACGGGAGGAGAAGAGGGGAGGAGGAGGAGGAGAGGGAGGGAGGGAGGGAGGGAGGGAAGGGAAGAGAGAAGAGGGGAAGAGAGAAGAGGGGAGGAGAGTAATGGAAAGAAGGGAACAGAGAGGAGGGGAGGAAAGGGATGTAGAGTAGGGGAGGACATAATAATCATGATCACATCAAGGTAATATGAAGGTAATATACTGTATCATGACAGATTCCCACAAAGTCAGTGAGTATTTCTAATGTTCCTTGAATGTCACACAGCTAAGCTCTTCATCAAAGACCAAATGAGGCCTGAGATGAATCCGTGGATGAAACGCCGCAGAACATGAGGGAAGACTTAAGAGAAAAACGAGACGTTCTGTGTGTTTTAATCACGCCACACTCCCCAGACCAGCAGTTTCTTGTATTCTGAGAAGTACAAGAATATTACTTTCCATTGTCCTTGAGGTGAAAAACAATTTAGCTGTCTATGAATATATGTATGCAATCCTATGGGCAGCTTCCTACTGAATATAGATGCACTCTGCAGTAACAGAGCAGAAACATAAACATACAATCACTTTGTCAAGAAAAAATTTAGAATTTTCTGTTATAATAGAAATACTACCATGTCTCGCTCCACCAGAGAGACTGCGGGTGTAGCCTGATAGCATGCTAGCCTCTTAGCCTGCTAGCTTGTTAGCCTGCTACCCTGGCCTAGTCTCTGTTCTCTGGCCTCCAGGACAAATGCAGACCTGCAGTTGCATTTCACACCAGGATAATTCATGCCTGTGATGCCATTTCCACCCCTCTCTCCTTTTCTGTCTCCCTGTATTTCTACGTCTCAGTCTGTCTGTGAGTCTTTCTTGTTCATTCTTTCAAACAAACCATGTCAGTGTCTATCTGCTTCCAGCTGTTTCAGGGGTTTTCCAGAAGGGTTTTTCAGCTGCTGTTGGTTGTCAACACCATACCCTGTCTAACTTCACGAGCGAAGAGGGAAGGTCACGGGTAGAGCTGTTAGCGTTGCCATGGCAGCGACAGGACCATCTCCTGGGAGGGTAGCGTGTTTGTGTCATTCTGCATCTAATCCCATCGCACCATCATGTCATCCATCACCATCACAGAAAATGACATCTATCACATTGTAAAATATACTCAGACATTTTCTGGACAGCCATGACACTAGTTGGGGTCAGTATGATATTGTTTATCTTCTCTGTATAATGATTTTGATGCTTGTGTCTCTCTGCCCAAAGCTAAGTAAGCGAAGCACATTGAGGCTCAAACCTTTGGGTGCCTACATTCAAAACAGACCTAGTGAACGTTAATCAGATAAACAGTTGGTGTTGCCATGGTTTGTTTGAGTTCACCTCTTTTCATCAACAAAGGTATAACATTTACTAGCTGAATAACAATTGTGTCTAGCTACAGTAGTTATGGTGTCTTTTATAATATTTGTATTTAAGTTAGTCAGACTGTGTCCTGTGTCTTGCGATAAGCTAAAAACGGCAATCAGGGAGCATTTGCACTTGCCTTTTGTCTCTCTAATAAGGTCATCGAGAGTTGTTGGTTGGATCAATTAATTAAATAGTGTTATTCTGACAGAACAATTGAGAGTAGACTTCTGTTGGTTGGCTGGTCCCTGGTTTCCTTGAATACATAGAAACAGCACAAGTGGCCAGAGCGAGATTGAGTCTACCGAGGTGTGCGCTGTTTCATTTGTCGCGTTTATCTGATAAAGTTAGTCAAGCGCAGGAGCTCAAGAAGAGAGCAACTTGATTTGCGTACAAGGAATCTAGTTTCTGAGTTGTTACTGGCACGAATATCTACGGCGATCGATTGTCAGCAGCCATAAGCAGCGCACCTCAAAGTTCTTCTGGAAAACACAACACTATTGACAAGTCAACTGAGCTGTAAGTCTCTTCTTTTTATTTACGTACAATTGTGTCTAGCTACAGAAGTTAGGATGTCTCTTCTTATTTTTATTTTATACAGAAATTAGTCAGACTGTGTCTGTCTTGCGATGAGCTCAAAACAGCATTCAGGGAGCACTTGCACCAACGGTCATCGAGAGTTGTTGGTTGAATCAATTAATTACATAGTGTTATTCTGATAGCACAATTGAGAGTAGACTTTAAAAAATAATTATAATAATTGAGCGCCAGCCACCTCCATCCCCTAGATCAAGCTCACAGCCAGCATTTGCTTCCTCAATATCCCTGTTCACTACCCCACCCGCAAGCGCAGATTGTAAATATGGTCCACTTCCAACCTTACCTACCCACTCAGATCTCCTTCACCAGCCCCCTTGCTTTCTATGGGGCTCTGGAACTGCCAGTCTGCTGTAAAAAGACGGCAGACTTTACCCCAGCACTTCGCTTCTCTTCATGCCCTTGCACTGACAGAGACTTGGATCCGCCCAGAGAATACTACAACACTCTCTCGGTCAACCACTCCCCCCCACCCCCTTTTGCCCCGCTCAAACGGGCGAGGTGGGGGGACAGGCCAATTACTCTCCCCACACATCAAATACACATCCACCCCGCTATCTGCTACTGCCAAAGCTTTTGAGCTTGGGGCAGCACTGGAGGTTGTTGGATTCTTGCCTACCATGTGCAAGAAGGACTGGGTTTCATTCAGTGGGAATTCGAATCCCGACCAATGGATGAAATATGTGTGCGCCTGTCAAATTTCCACACTGTGAGACTAATAAGGGCTAATATCTATTTTCTACTCTATTTTATGTGATGGTAACTGATCATCTCAGAGCACTCTTAGTCATCCTCTATCGCCCGCCTAGCCGACTTTGTGAAAGAACTGGACATGTTTCTCAGCATCATTCCGGACGATGGAACACCGCTGATAATCCCTGGGGACCTCAACATCCACCTCGAAGGGACACAGGCCGTTGACTTCTTGTCTCTTCTGTCCTCCTTCAAACTGATGCAACTGGACACGCCAGCAACTCACAGGGTGGGAGAAAAAAAAACTCATCCTGACGCGCGAACACATAGCTGATTTAACATTGGTAACCCCACTACACATTTCTGATCACTTCCTCATCCAATCTTTGGTCTCGCTCCCTCCAACTCCTCCTACCTCGCCCCCCCCTTGTAACCTTCCGACTCAACCTCCACTCCCAATCTCCCTCTCACTTCTCCATTAAAACATCATCCCTACTCGCAGTCAGGTGCACTGTTGTTGTTGCTTTGCTGATTGCTTTTTAACAGGTACACTTTTGCCCGTCGGAAATGCTTGCCTTATAATTGTAACTTGTTCGGCTGAGTGCTCTTATGGCTCTAACCTTGGCACTTGTTGGTTTCTCACAATGTATGTTTCTTAATCTATAAACCCGCTATGTTTGGGCTCTTTTGTAAAGCTTTCGCTTGGAAAGTCACTTTGGATAAAAGCGTCTGATAAATTAATAAATGTAAATAAACCAGATTGTTTTTGAGGTTGGTTGTGATACCTCAGAGATGTGTGTGAAAAGAATCGTAAGTCAGAACGGTTCCTCATGATGATGACATGATGCCATGTGCTCGGACAAGAGCCATTTGAAGCAGGAAATTTAAAACTGCATAATTTATATAACAATTTTCTTTAAGTGAAAGTCGTATTACTCACCTCCCTGCATCCAAAAGAAGGCTACTGAATCAAACAATCCCATGTGAATCACCTCTATCCATGACATCACAGCGCTCTCTATGTTCACCACTACAGCGTGACATGGTAACATAGCTGCCTCTATCTTTTCTACATTGAGTCCAATTAAAACAGTGCTGTTTCCCAGCAGGAATGGCAGCTTCCTGATAAGACTCTCAGTCCCTGAACACACTAGGAAATGACCTGTCACTCCCAGTCTCTCTTTCTGTCACCTGAAACAGACAGTGACAACAATGATGGAGCTTCATTTGAGGGAAATGACTCAACATTACATTTTCCAAGGGATGGTGGTCTATGTCTGTGTGTGTGTGTCTGTATGTGTGTGTGTTTGTGTGTCTGTGAGGAAAAGAGGAGGGGGAACAATACCACCACTCCACCAGACTATGTGTGAGCGGAGCACCACTGCTCCTGAGCCTTGACATTCCAGTTAGTTCTAGTGGCAAAAAACAAAGTGTTTTCTGGATGCGCGGGTCATGCTAGCATAACGATGACAAAAACTATGTGTGCATATCTGTCGTGTTACATACCATCTGATGTGCGGTTTACCAGGCCGTCCCAAGCGCACCTTTCGTCCAGACCCGGTGCTGGACGGAATGTGAACATGTGGCTAGCCAGATCCACCGACCATCTCCCCGGTACCCTTCTCATCCGACCTTGGGCAGATAGCTACCTCTAAAGAGCTGCCCCTCTTGCACTTGTCAGCGACCAATCATGGATGTACGCAAAAGCAGCTGAAGCGCTAGAACACAAGAAATTCCTTTATTAGTCCCCCAGGGGGGACATTTCAGCTAATGCGAAAGTCAATGTGTCAGCAGAGCACCTGCTATTCTCCAGCTGGCATCCAAGGTTTCTCTGCAGATATCTCAACTTGCACGCACTGGATTCCGATCGATAGCTACCAAATCAGGGCACTGGGGATCACCAGTGTCGAGCCCAAGATCTTACGGACACATTCTACCATGATGGTCATCTGGTAACCTTTCAACCATACAGGGCAGGTTTACGGCTAGCTCTAGAGACCCATACCTCTAGCACTCGTCGGTGACCCCAAGGATATCGGCAAGGCATGTGCATGCACCACATGTAACTATTTGAGAATCAGACTGAACAACAAAATGTGTTGGCGGAGCACCCATTGTTCCCCGGCCGATTCCCAGGGTATCCCAGATATTTCATCTTGGACACTGGATTCTGATCGATTGCACCGACCAGAGCACTTCTGCGGATAACCAGTACCAAACCGAGATTCTACGGAAATATTATACCATTATTGTGATTTGGCATCCTCTCATCCAAAGGGGCAGGTTTCCAGCTACCTCTAGAGACCCATACCTCTAGCACCCTGATTCAGAACTATGGATTCTGAATGATAGCTACCTATATTCTAACTTTTTGAGTTAAAAAGCCGACCCAACCACCATCTGCAAATAACACTTATTTACACACTGCCATCATTACTTGACCCTATGGCCGAAGCTCAGTTCTTAACAAGCTCACAGACATCTGCGCTCCCACTATATCCATTGCACTGGGGCGTACATAGCACGCCACAGACGAACTCCGGGGACAATCTACAGCGAGCGCACAAAGAGCAGAGCCGTTGTGCAAACCAGGATCTCTTCCGGGGGCTTGGATGGCGTCACCCATGTAGCACAGTTAGTCTAGCACAGTACCCCTAGCACAGTCAAGGGGAATGACGGGCAAGCCAGCCTGTCCGGTAGTGAGTGAGTGAGAGAGCAGATCACAGAATTCCTGAAATTTGAAAGTAGAAAGTGCGTCAGCACTTGTTCCCGTAATACCGCCCTTAGCCAACGGAGGGCACCGCGTCAGTGTAAAATTCGAGGGCAGCGGAGAGACAATAGAGATAGAAAAACGGATGCGTACAACAATCCCTAGAAACGCTAATCCGTCTTGCACCCATCGTCCAGCAGTACACTATCTGTGAGTTTAGGCACCCTCTTGGCTACATCCAACAAAACAGGAAACAAATGCTCGGCCTAGGGGTATGATGCGCACAGCTAAATTGAGATGGTCAATTTCGACCATTGAAACTGCACCTGAAGCCGCCCTCTGGACGCTGCAGTCATGCTCCAGCGCGCCAACCATGGAACACCGCAGAAATAACGAAACCAACACGATATAAATAGCAAACCCAACATGGCAGCAATATCGTAACCAGCACTGGTTCATTTGACAGTTTGGGTGAGTGTTTGTACATCCGCACGGCCTTTAAAGGCTGTTCTTCCCAAATGAGGCCCAGTGGGCTTGCGCTAGCTGAGTCAAGTGTGTTCATGAGCGATTACTTGCGCTACCTGAGTGCGGGTGCTGCTAGTGCATGTGAGGGAATGAGTGATGACGTGTACTGAGGTATGTGAATGAGTGATGTTGCGTGCAGCCATAGTGCCCTGCAATAACTAGCTTCGCTCATAGGGGGAGGGGGGGACCACCTCAGACCCCCCATGATTAAGCAGCAGAGTCATTATCTATTAGATTAACTTTCCGCTGCTGAATATTTAAAATCATATTATACTGCTTTCTTTGGAAGACAGATTTTAAATTTGAAATGAGCTTCTTTACTGCGTTTCATCTTTATACCGTGCAGAGAGCAATATGATGGTATCAATGGTATGCAGAGATAGAGCACTGGACTGCTGTCCTGGACTGCTGCCCTCTACCCTGCTGCCCTTCACCCTGCCCTGCTGCCCTCCACTCTGCTGCCCTAGAATGCTGCACTCCACTCTGCTGCCCTAGAATGCTGCACTCCACTCTGCTGCCCTAGAATGCTGCACTCCACCCTGCTGCCCTCTACTCTGCTTCCCCCCCACCCTGCTGCCCTCCACTCTGCTGCCCTCCACTCTGCTGCCCTAGAATGCTGCACTCCACCCTGCTGCCCTCTACTCTGCTTCCCCCCCACCCTGCTGCCCTCCACTCTGCTGCCCTCCAACCTGCTGCCTTCCACTCTGCTGCCCTTCAGTCTGCTCTACCTTTAGTCTATCTTCAGTCTGTCTTCAGTCTGCTCTGTCTTCCGTCTGCTCTATTTTCAGTCTGTCTGTCTTCAGTTTTCTCTGTCTTCAGTCTGCTCTGTCTTCAGTCTTTCTGTCTGCAGTCTGTCTGTCTTCAGTTTGCTCTGTCTTAAGTCTATCTTCGGTCTGTCTTCAGTCTGCTCTGCCTTCAGTATGTCTTCAGTCTGTCTTCAGTCTGCTCTGTCTTCAGTGTATATTCAGTCTGCTTTGTCTTCAGTGTATCTTCAGTCTGCTCTGTCTTCAGTGTATCTTCAATCTGCTGTCTTCAATGTATCTTCAGTCTGCTCTGTCTTCAGTGTATCTTCAGTCTGCTCTGTCTTCAGTCTATCTTCAGTCTGCTCTGTCTTCAGTGTATCTTCGGTCTGCTCTGTCTTCAGTGTATCTTCAGTCTGCTCTGTCTTCAGTGTATCTTCAGTCTGCTCTGTCTTCAGTCTATCTTCAGTCTGCTCTGTCTTCAGTCTATCTTCAGTCTGCTCTGTCTTCAGTGTATCTTCAGTCTGCTCTGTCTTCAGTCTATCTTCAGTCTGCTCTGTCTTCAGTGTATCTTCAGTCTGCTCTGTCTTCTGTCTATCTTCAGTCTGCTCTGTCTTCAGTGTATCTTCAGTCTGCTCTGTCTTCAGTCTATCTTCAGTCTGCTCTGTCTTCAGTGTATCTTCAGTCTGCTCTGTCTTCTGTCTATCTTCAGTCTGCTCTGTCTTCAGTCTATATTCAGTCTGCTCTGTCTTCAGTGTATCTTCAGTCTGTCTTCAGTGTATCTTCAGTCTGTCTTTAGTCTGCTCTGTTTTCAGTGTACAGTGAACCCTCGTTATATCACGGTTCACTTTTCACGGTTTCGCTACTTTACGGATTTGCCTCGTGCATTGTGTTCTGCATTCTGATTAGCTAAACAGTCTCTCCAACACAAATCTGTGCATCAATAAAGTTGCGGCTTACAGTATATAGTACTTTTATTTGTTAAACAAATGCTTGGGCAAAAAAGGGTTTGTTCTTTGGTTTTAATATATAATAGAGTATTTAATTGTATAATAATTGTAAAAAAAATGCGGTTTCTACTTCACAGATTTCGCTTATCACAGGTTCTTTTTGGAATGTAACCCCCATGAAAAACGAGGGTTCACTGTATCTTCAGTCTGTTGTCAGTGTATCTTCAGTCTGTCTTCAGTGTATCTTCAGTCTGTCTTTAGTCTGCTCTGTTTTCAGGCCTTAGTGTGTCTGTTTCACTAATGAAAGTTTCTCTCAGTGTTTGAAGGAGCGTTCCAGCAGATTAGCTTCTTCCCAGAGGACCGGAGAGCGCCGCTGTCTCTTTAAATCCTCCCCCAGCTCCACCCAGACTGTTCGGGCACATTATTGATCACTGGAGGTTGGTACCTCAGCTTGCTGCCTCATTTAAGATCCTCTCATTGTATTTCAAATGAAACACACCACAGCAGGCTCCTGTCGACTGTAACTGGGGCACGCTGCTATTCCACACAGACTTGCGCTTCAAGACCTTCTTTGTTAGGAATTCTTCTCACTTCCCCCAGCTTTCTAAGGCCGAACAAAAACTCCAGACTACAACCTGCTGTTTTCTCTCCCCACAATCACAAAGACTTCTGGGAAATTACCCAAGCAAGTCAACATTTTGAATGCCAGACTTCTGAAGGATTTTTCTTTCTTTTTTTTTTTCTCATCGGATCTGTTGGATTGAAGATGCTGAGAAAACTGATTTAAGCATAAATAAAGAGCTTTTTTAACGTTTCTTGTTACAAGTCTTCAAGCCGTGCTGGATGTAATCTGTCAACTGCTCTGGGAAACAGTGCTGGGAAACAGTGACACTCAGAGAATAACTCTTAATCAGTTGAAGATGTTGACTTGTAATAATGATGGATTAACTGCTTCATCTTCATTGATAATGAGAAGGAAACAGAAGCAGAGTGTAGCTGAGAGTGCTGTGTTGTGCGTACACTATGTAAACCCTCTCAGAGAGGGAAGTAAATTACACCTGCTCTCTCACCTGGGGAGGGGGGGGCAGAGCGTGTTACAGGCCTGTTGTCTCACCTGGGGGAGGGGGGGGCAGAGCGTGTTACAGGCCTGTTGTCTCACCTGGGGGAGGGGGGGGCAGAGCGTGTTACAGGCCTGTTGTCTCACCTGGGGGAGGAGGTGGGCAGAGCGTGTTACAGTCCTGTTGTCTCACCTGGGGGAGGAGGTGGGCAGAGCGTGCCACAGTCCTGTTTTCTCACCTGTGGAGGGACATGCTACAGTCAAAACAAGCCTGAGGATTTAGCAGAAATCCTTTCAGCCGGTGTTGCTAACCGTAGCTCCCAGGCAACCAGCTCAAGAGGTCATTACTGATGAAATGTCAGGTGTTTGTGGATCCAGTTATCTCCTCTGAGCTCTGACAAGACTGGAGCTGCAGAGTAGCTCAGGTTCACACTACAACAAAACACAACATCATTATTTGTTTCATGATTCCCCTTCTCCAAATATTCAAATGTCACATAGCTAATGATATCAGGTTGAGGCTTAGTAATTCTCAGTAGGTTTCCGGCCTGTTGAAATGTGCTTTGAGCTGTCATCGGTTAACACAGTGAGTGTTGCAGTGGTTGTTTAGCTGTCTCAGAAGGTGTGAGGCTGTGATAGTGTGATGATCCCCCACAGTGCTCCATTATACTGCCTGTTATCACAGACTTCCCCACAAACAAACTGATGTTTAGTAGCACATCCTCCACCCATGTGAGGAGTAAACACGACATGCCTCAATCTCAACCCCCTCCCTTACCCGACACCTGTCTTTAAGCATAAGAAATGGCCACAGTTGCTTCCGGTGTTGGAGACCTGCAACTAGCCTGAATAATATGAGTAAAAGTGTATGCTAGATTTAAGCATTGTCAAATTGTGAAAAATGTATGTATCTAGCGAACACATATTCTCAAATTATAGGTAAGGTTTATCACATCAAATAACACAATTATTTCCCTCGTTTGGTATTATATATAATTGTTGAAGAGAAAGGCTGTCTGTTCTGCTGGGGGAGAGAGGGTGTGCCTGTCCTAACTCTCCTCCAACAATAGACACAGCCTCTCTCTTCTCCAGCAGAACAGACACAGCCTCTCTCTTCTCAAGCAGGACAGACACACCCTTTCTTTTCTCCAGCAGAACAGACAGAGCCTCTCTCTTTCCAGCAGAACAGACACCATGGATGTATTAAGAATGGATAGGGGATAGAAAAATGGCCGCCGTTGATTTCAATGAAGTTGCTCACCTGGCGCATGTGCCGAAAAAGTTTTTTGACTTCCTGGTTTACTTCCGCGGTATGGGAAATGGAATGATGGGAGGCTGATGACGCTCTGGGGCAATGAGAACGAGCAGATCGCGTTCTGGACGAGCGCTGCGCGCTCATGAGTGCTTGTGGAAGAGTTTGACCGATAATGACAAATCTACACAATGTTTAAGTTTAAGTAAGGATAAAACGAGTCATTTTTTATTAAGGTTAATCTAAAATAAAAAATTGTCCACAAGCTGTCATATTTATCAACCAAATGCCGGTAGTCAAATCTGTTTGTCTATCAATGATCCCGTATGTGATATAGCCTATGACTTCTTGTCAGATTAAGTTTAAAGTTCTTATCGTTTTATAGGCTATATTGGCACATTCAAACAGGCAAATCTTTAGTTATTAAGCGTTATGCAGCTTATGTTTCTCTGTTTCTTTTACAGCTACGTGATATAGTTGGATATTACCCGAGTCATGGAAGGAGCTCCTGGACATTAAGTGTAATTCCTAGCCTGATATGTTTTTATAGTCGACCCTAAAACACTTTTTTCTCCTGTAGTGAGATGTCAGAACCTGTACTGAGCTACATGCTACTGAATAAATAAATACAAATTCCGTTGTGTGGTGTATTTAACATAATTAGGTGTTCCTATGCAAGGCTTTATTATTAAATAAGTTCAAACTTTTCAAAGTAATAATGTGATTTTACTGAACATTAACTATTTACAATATAACGAACATAACAAAAACAACAGACTTGCGACAGAGTGGCTGAACAGTGTGATGTTCCCGAGACACAGCGGGACCGTGCTTGGGAGTGTAGGCGCACAGCTGTGACGTAACCATAAGAATAAGACTTTGCAGGGGCTTTTCTGGCCTTTAGAAAAAAAAATTACGGTTTAAAAGTCCATGGCTTAAAAATATGGAATAAAAAGATTTGCAACTAATAGTGGTTACAGCTGTAGGTGTCCTGAGAACCTTTTTTACAGGCTTCTCTTTTACTATTACGCATACAAACAGGCTATAGTCAAACCCCTACTCAAAAAACCCTCTCTTAACCCAGCCGTCCTCCAGAACTACAGACCAGTCTCACTGCTACCCTTCTTCTCTAAAACAATTGAGCGTGCTGTAGCTAACCAACTGTCAAGCTTTCTTTCCCAGAACAACCTTCTGTACCCTAACCAGTCAGGCTTCAAGAGCAGCCACTCCACTGAGACTGCCCTCCTGTCGGTTACCATGGCCCTCCAGTCTGCCAGAGCAGCCTCAAGGTCTTCTGTTGTCATTCTGCTAGACCTCTCCGCAGCATTCGACACAGTCAACCACCAGATCCTGCTCGCCACACTCAAAGAGATGGGCATCACTGGCACTGCGCTTAAATGGATCTCATCCTACCTGACAGGAAGATCCTATCAAGTCTCCTGGGGAGGGAAAACATATGGTACCCGCCTGCTCTCCACTGGGGTCCCACAGGGTTCCGTCCTTGGTCCGCTCCAATTCTCCCTATACACCACCTCACTCGGGCCAATCATCGCCTCCCATGGCTTCTCTTATCACTGCTACGCTGACGACACACAGCTATATCTATCCTTTCCCCCAACTGATCAAGGGATATCGACCAGAATCGAGGCCTGCCTCTCTGACATCTCAGCCTGGATGACCAGACATCACCTCCAGCTGAACCTCACCAAAACAGAACTCCTCATCATCCCTGCCAAACCCTAAATCACCCACGATCTCTCCATCACTATGGGATCTGCACCGGTGACCCCTTCGTCCTCTGCCAGGAACCTGGGTGTCACCTTGGACGACGAGCTCTCCCTCATAGCTCACATTGCCGCAGTCTCTCGGTCATGTATATTCACCGTCTACAACATCAGGAAAATATGAAAATACCTCTCTCAACATTCCACCCAACTGCTAGTCCAAGCCCTTGTCCTCATAAAGCTGGATTACTGTAACTCGCTACTAGCCGGCCTTCCTGCAAATGCAATCCGTCCCTTTCAGAGGATACAGAATGCAGCCGCTCGTCTGGTTTTCAACCTACCCAGACGCTGTCATGTCACCTCACTCCTCATCGCCCTCCACTGGCTTCTCGTCATGGCCCGCATCAGATTCAAGACCCTGGTGCTGACCTTCCGGGCTGTAAACGGGACTGCCCTGACCTATATCGACTCTCTCCTCCAGCCCTATACCCCCACCCGTTACCTACGGTCATCTGCTGACAACCATCTAGTGGTACCCCCCCTCAAGAGCGCCCGAGCGCAACACAAACTCTTCCACTGCCTGGCTCCTCAATGGTGGAATAATTTATAGTTCTTCCCTTGGCACTTATTGGTTCTCATGATGTATGATTCACAATCTAAAAAAACCCACTGTGTTCGGGGTCTATCACGTTGCTATGCTCAATGACTGATGCTCTTTGTAAAAGCTCTCTCTTGTAAATCGCTTTGGATTAAAGCATCTGCTAAATGAATAAATGTACCGTATTTTTCGGACTATAGGGCGCACTTAAAAGCCTTTATTTTTCTCAAAAAACGACACTGCGCTTTATAATCCGAAGCGCTTTATATATGGATTAATTATTTTGTTTACTGACCTCTAAGCAATTTTTGTGTGGTACAAGGCACTAAATAAAATGAATTTAGTACGACTTTGGTAAACTACAAAGCCGCACCGCTTGCAGCATTACGGCTACCGTAACCAGGAGTGTCGCGGAGTAATACATACTGTGCTTCACCATAATATTATTAGACTGATTTATCTGACTGTTTTTTTTCCGCTTAATGCGTTTTATAGTCCGGTGCGCTTTCTATATGAAAAAAGATCGAAAATAGACCATTAATTGACAGTGCGCCTTATAATCCAGTGCGCCCTATAGTGCAAAAAATACGGCAAATGTATTACGGTCTATGGGAAAAATGCTTTCTGGGCCCCGTGGGGATTTTATGTTAAAATCGGCACGTCTGCTGAGAGGCAGACCCGGGGCTTGACAGACACAGCCTCTCTCTTCTCCAGCAGGACAGACACAGCCTCTTTCTTCTCCATCAGGATGGACACAGCCTCTCTCTTCTCCAGCAGAACGGACACAGCCTCTCTCTTCTCCAGCAGGACAGACACAGCCTCTCTCTTCTCCAGCAGAACCGACACAGCCTCTCTCTTCACCAGCAGGACAGACACAGCCTCTCTCTTCTCCAGCAGAACAGACGCAGCCTCTCTCTTCACCAGCAGGACAGACACAGCCTTTATTTTCTCCAGCAGAACAGACACAGCCTTTCTTTTCTCCAGCAGAACAGACACAGCCTCTTTCTTCTCCAGCAGAACAGACACAGCCTTTCTCTTCTCCAGCAGGAAAGACACAGCCTCTCTCTTCTCCAGCAGAACAGACATAGCCTTTCTCTTCTCCAGCAGGACAGACACAGCCTCTCTCTTCTCAAGCAGGACAGACACAGCCTCTTTCTTCTCCAGCAGGACGGACACAGCCTCTCTCTTCTCCAGCAGGACAGACACAGCCTCTCTCTTCTCCAGCAGAACCGACACAGCCTCTCTCTTCACCAGCAGGACAGACACAGCCTCTCTCTTCTCCAGCAGAACAGACGCAGCCTCTCTCTTCACCAGCAGGACAGACACAGCCTTTATTTTCTCCAGCAGAACAGACACAGTCTCTCTCTTCTCCAGCAGGACAGACACAGCCTCTTTGTTCTACTTTCTGTAATTCCGCAGCATTCTGCAACAGAGGCAATTTCCTCCCAATATGGAAAGCCACTTGCTTAACGTTCCTGTGTCTTAGCTTGATAGCTAACAAATGAGCAGTAAGCAAAGCTCGGCTCCTCTCAAGTGGAAATTTGAAACAGCAGCAGCCTCCTCGTTCTTATTACAGAAGCTCTGCAGACAAACCAGCCGCAGGGGTGAGGAGGGTGAGGGGGGTGAGGAGAGGCTACACAGCCAGCCATGGCTTCCTGATTAAGACGCCTTTCTTCAATGACCTTCACTGTCCTCAGCCCCGCTGGAGGGGGGCAGGGGGCCTGGGTGGGCGGCCCAGGTTGGTGGGCCTAGGTGGGGGGGCCCAGGTGGGGGGCCCTGTCTATAGAGGACATGAAGAGGACATTAGCAGCAGAGAGGCAAACAGCAGTAATTCTTCCAAATGGAGCGAGACGCAACAGTTTCCTTCCTTTCTGCTCAGCAGAGAGACCAGAGCTCTGCATCACCACTAGAATTCACCATCACCTCCAGCACTCAGCATCACTGCTGCTGTGTTGCTGCTGTGTTACTGTGCTGTTGCTGTCCTGCTGTGCTGGTGCAGGACCTTATCTGAACATGCAGGCTGGTCTGGCTAAGCTGAGGGCCGTCATTTCCTCCTACCCTGGGACACAGCTCTGGGACTACTGCTGGGCTGGGATCACACACACACACACACACACAGCTGGGCAGGGAGCGCACACACACACTCTGCTGGCCTGGGTGCACACACATGCACACACACTACTGGGCCGGGTGCACGCACACACACACACACTTTGATGAGCTGGGTGCACACACACTCTGATGGGCTGGGTGCACACACACGCACAGACTCTGCTGGGCTGGGAGCACACACACACTCTGCTGGGCCAGGAGCGCAGGCACACACACACACACACACATGCACTCTGTGGTCAGCATGGGAGCCCCTGGCTCTCTGTAATGGGGATGGAAAGTCACTTCCCAATTACACACACACACACACACATTCTGGTCTACACTCAAACACACAGTAGAACACAGACAAACACACAAACAAAGAGACAGTCTGGCAGAAGGAAACAGTAAGCAGGCAGTGGTGAGGCTGGGGGGAAACACATAAACACTGCTACATCTCATCATTCAGACAAACAGCTCTCTGCTAAGTCAGTGAAAGGAGTTAGACCATATCGGTTTGTAGGAAGATCCAGAGCTCCAGGCCACAGTAAAGCCTTCATCTCTCACAACATTCCCCTCTCCCTGGAGACAGCTGACCAAGTCCTGCCCCTACCTCAGTCCTGCCTCTACAGACCTACTTCTACCTCAGTCCTGCCTCTACATAGTCCTGCCTCTACAGTCCTGTCTCTACCTCAGTCCTGCCTCTACAGTCTTGCTTCTACCTCAGTCCTGCCTGTACATAGTCATGCCTCTACAGTCCTGTCTCTACCTCAGTCCTGCCTCTACAGTCCTGCTTCTACCTCAGTCCTGCCTGTACATAGTCCTGCCTCTACAGTCCTGTCTCTACCTCAGTCCTGCCTCTACAGTCTTGCCTCTACCTCAGTCCTGCCTCTACATAGTCATGCCTCTACAGTCCTGCTTCTACCTCAGTCCTGCCTGTACATAGTCCTGCCTCTACAGTCCTGCTTCTACCTCAGTCCTGCCTGTACATAGTCCTGCCTCTACAGTCCTGTCTCTACCTCAGTCCTGCCTCTACAGCAGCTGCTCTATTCAGCAGTGACAACCTTCACCTAAGGTCACTGGAATGAGATGTGACACATCTCATTGGCTAACCTCGTTTCTCAATAGCCTCAGAGAGTGTTGCTACAGCAGTAAATCTAATAATGGATATCTGCAGGTGGGAGACTTCAGTTATGTAAATGTCCGTGTCTCTGTCCACTGGAGAGCAAGCCGTCTCATAAAGCCCCTGAAAACCAGGAGAACATTATTCAGTTTGGGAGCTCTTTAAATGTCACAAGGGCAGCTAGCGTTCCCTGATATTATAGCTCAAATCTGGTTCAGCGTAAACTTGACTGATTGTTTTTTTAAACAAGTCGCTGAGCAGGATTTGAGTGTTGAGAAATGTTCTGCGGTAGGCAGTGTCCTCATGTAGGGTTAGTGCAGTGTTTCTCAATTATTTTCTGTTACACCCCCCCCAAGCAAAAAAATAACTATTATCATAAATATTAGCATTTGTCTATACAATTTTTATAGTATAGCTCCGCATAACATTGTATCCTTAATAACATTTAATGAAAAGAAAAAAGAAGAAAAAAAGAAAGAAATATAGTTCAACTTACAACAAAGAATAACTTTATTAACATCCTTGTTTAAACTGTTAATATTTTTAACCAACTTATTGCACCATTTGATAGTGAAAACTAAATAATAATAATAAATAAAATCAATAAATAATAACAACTTAAAATTCAGTTCAGCAACATTAACTCAGGAGCACAATATATAAAATATGTGTGTGATATATAACCCTAAACACTTTCAAATTCAGTTCAGCAACATTAACTCAGGAGCACAATATATCAAATATGTGTGTGATACACTAAACACTTTAACTTACGAAACAAAAATGAATTGATTTTTTTTTTTTTATCAATTACCAAGCAATTTGGTAAGCTACTTTATATGATGCTAACTGGACTCGCTGGTTTACTGAAGTAGCTTTCATAAAGGGGGAGGATTGTTGCCAATATTTGTAAAATATATTTGCCGATATAATATTGAAAAAATTCAAGCGGCTTATCAGCTTGACTGGGGTGTAATGTCATTAAGTGGCAACGTGATTTATTTGGCTTCATGCTGTCCGCTGCCAACATTACACACAGTAGAGACACACCGGTCTTTCCTCGTCTCCCACCGTAGTCACAGTGAAGCCAAACGCTACATATGCTTCATAATATTTCCTTGTCTTAGCTTTCGAGTGACTTTCTTTTGTCTCATTGTGTTCGTCTCTCCGCCTTTCTTTTCAACCCTGTTAAAAACGTTTTCATGTTGTCTCTTGTGGGCTTCAAATTGCCTGCTCACTATACTATAGAGCTAATACTCCCTGCGCACACTCTGACAATGAGAGCGCCACTGCCAACTACTGTAGTGAATGTGCAGTAACACTTTATTTTTAGTACGGCAAAAAAAAAAACATGTTCCCCAGGGGTTCCTCATGTTGTCGTTATCTGTATTATAAAAGTTTTTTATCATCTGTTTAACAGAACACAGTCTTAAATGCTCGTTAGCTGTTAACATAAGCATAAGCATGAACTGTGAGTGTGTGAGCGATAACGTGTGTTGTTCTTTATTAAACCAGGCATTAAATGTGAGAGCTTCCTCTCTACATGCGCCAATGACCACAATGTCCGGGTTTAAGGTCCAAGACTATTTGCACATCAGACATGAACGGTTGCGAGTCAAGTGAATGGAGAACTAAACACACTAAATACTAGAGCAGAGCAGCCATGTTAGCCTGTGGAAGGGCTAGAGACGTGTCTATAGCAGAGCAGCCATGTTAGCCTGTGGGCGGGGTGGAGACGTGTCTATAGCAGAGCAGCCATGTTAGCCTGTGGGCGGGGTGGAGACGTGTCTATAGCAGAACAGCCATGTTAGCCTGTGGGCGGGGTGGAGACGTGTCTATAGCAGAGCAGCCATGCTAGCTTGTGGGCGGGGTGGAGACGTGTCTATAGCAGAACAGCCATGTTAGCCTGTGGGCGGGGTGGAGACGTGTCTATAGCAGAACAGCCATGCTAGCCTGTGGGCGGGGTGGAGACGTGTCTATAGCAGAGTAGCCATGCTAGCCTGTGGGCGGGGTGGAGACGTGTCTATAGCAGAGCAGCCATGCTAGCCTGTGGGCGGGGTGGAGACGTGTCTATAGCAGAGTAGCCATGCTAGCCTGTGACGTGTCTATAGCGTTGCGAAGCGTCTGTCTCAACAACAACAGATAAGCCTGGATTTGCAGATAATAGAACACGATTGTGTGAGGAGAGGTACATTTTAGAGAGGGCTTTTTGTAGTTTTTAGTGTCATGCACTCTGGAAAAGAAACCCCTCTGACAGACAGCTGAAATGTGTGGCTTTCAGAGCCCCTGAAGGAGGGAGGGAGGTATAGAGGGAGGGAAGGAGGTATAGAGGGAGGGGTGATGGGCTGATGGTATGTCCCTCTTGGTACACCTAAGATTAACCCCCCCATAGCAAACATACTGTTCCAAGAAGGAACTGTTAGGCCCTGTCTCAATACCCGCACTACGCCCTTGCGCCCTTTTGTGAAGTGCGGAAGTGGTAGAAGTGCGTGAAGGGTTCGAAGTGCGTAGGCTACAAGCGTGCGAAATTAGAGAATTGGGACAGTGATGACTACGTCATAGATTTAGCCAGCGCGTCATTACTACGACATCTAAAATGGCGACACCGGTTGCTGTTTTTGCAGTTTTGCTGCTGAAAATCATATTAAAGCTGCACCAAACAATTATTTTGAGAAGAAAGAAGCTCCGAAATCGAAGAAGACGTATGCGTCAGACTCTCGCTGTCGTGACAAAATAAAATAAAAAAAGACCTTTGATTGTTTTTACGAAAAGGTGTTTATTGTATTTCTTTTTTTTACAACTTTGAATAAATATAAATTAATCAAATTGACTTGAATATTCTGGAGCAAGTAATAAAAACAAACTCAACAACTGAGCAAACTATGCTGCAAACTCATTGACTGGAAATGTATAAAACACTCAACTGAGCGAACATTACAAACTGACTTTTTCAACAAAAAAAACTTGTTGACCACCTTACTTGGTAAGACACTTTACCGCATGAGCGGGCCGACCATAGACATGTATATGTACCATCTATTGTCTATGGGGCCGACCACCAGACATCGCCATATTCCGCTTTCTTTGTGAAAACGTCACACGCAGCAATGAATTGTGGGCAATACACTTCGCCAAAGTCCGCATCGATGCAGGCGCGTATCAAGTGCGCAGAGGGGGCGGGGCTTAAGACCTTACTGGAGAATTGGGACACCCTGCGCACTTGCACCCTTCAGCGAGAACGCGCAATTGAAGGGCGCAAGGGTGGAAGTGCGGGTATTGGGACAGGGCCTTACTGTAGTGAGGGTTCACACTAGCAGCAAACATATAAGGACGGCTTTTTATCAGAGTTTCTTTCATTTCACTCGATGCTACAGAAACCTTGTGAAAGCTGAACCAGAGTTCTGGTCAAAGGCTGTTTCCTATGTCCCATCACCCTAATACAACCTGCAGCAGCTGAACACGACGCTGAGGCTGGCAGCTGGGCTCTCATCTACAATACCAAATACCTCCAAAGGCCCAAACATCAGAGAGCTGGAACTACAGAGAGCTACAGGACATCCATCATCATCATCATCCCCGCCTGGCGTCCTGTAAAATACCCAGCAGGCAGTGCTTCAACCTCTTAAAGCAGCTGACATTCAAGCTAAGCTCTGTCACTTCTACTTGCCAGGAGAACGAGCCGAGGAAAAACCTCGGCAACGAGAGATGAATCACGCCACGGCTCCACTCACTTCACAGAATAGAAAATGTCAACGCAACACAATCTCTTCCTGAGATGGATGAGGGTGCAGAGCTGGGAAACTCCCTGACACAGAGAACGCTGCACTTCACTCTGACAGTAAATGCCAGAAATAGTCAAACAGATGGGACTTCATAGACTGGCTAGGAAGAGCAGGCAAGCGTACCTTCAAGAACACCTGTGGTTCAGGCTGGGGAAGGAAGGCTGACACGCAGATGTGACCTGTTGAGGTTAGGGTCAGAGGTGACCTGCAGGGGTTAGGGTCAGATGTGACCTGCAGGGATTAAGGTCAGAGGTGACCTGCAGAGGTTAGGGTCAGAGGTGACCTGCAGAGGTTAGGGTCAGAGGTGACCTGCAGGGATTAAGGTCAGAGGTGACCTGCAGAGGTTAGGGTCAGAGGTGACCTGCAGGGGTTAGGGTCAGAGGTGACCTGCAGGGGTTAAGGTCAGAGGTGACCTGCAGGGGTTAGGGTTAGGGCAAGATCCAATGTGAAACATCTCCAGTAATTCATCTCCCCGCACTTCAATAATACCACAGATTGACTTCCAACAGTCTGGCTCATCTGCTTTCACTGTGCCTGCTGCCTCTGGACCCGGTGGAACCTCCACTGAGCCTCTAGTCCTCGTCCTTCACCATATTAAGTGTCAGATCAGAGGACAAACCTGGTTTGAGGCTACAAAATGCCAGAGCAGGAAATGGAAGCAATCATTCTTGAGTTGTGTTATGGACGACTTACAGGGAAGAGCTTTTTATAAATCAATGGAGCAGGAAGTGGAGCCGTCCGTCCGTCTGTGTTAGGAACTCTGTCATTTAGCGACTAACAGAACAGCAATCTGCAGGCTGCTCTGTCTACATATATGAAGAATCTGTGATTATTGGCCAAAATGTATCGGATTGAAAGGATTCTCCTCTGACTCTACAGTCAAATTCTGTCTCCTCACTAAAACGCCTGACTAATTAGATGCTCCTTTTCCAGCAGGGAAGAGATAACTGACCTTTTGGAGATTAATAGATTTGCTGCTCTACCATTAATCATTTACTAATTAACTTATATGATGAAGAAAAACATATCTGTTCCTGTCCAGGACTATTGGAATGTATGTTATAAAAGAAGTGTCTTTATCAGTATATTTCATATTCACGTTTAATGAGAATATGACCTTGTGTCACAGCTAATATATCAGAAAGAGTGTGATCACACTAGTTTATGAAGCTGGGAATGTTGTGAATCCATGAACACTGCTGTGAATATGCTGTCAGAATATTTAACCAAACGATATTTGGTTATACTGTATATATATTTATATATATAATAATAAATATTATTTTTATATGAAATGAAAATTCTAGTTGGAGAATTCCCATAAAGAGCATATTCAACCTTGCAGTTGCAAAAAGAGGCTGTAGTTTGAGCAGAGGTCTGGACTTGGAAGGTCTGAACTCTGGATTTACATTCAGTTGTTTTGTAACACAGATACTTCTGAACAATGTTTATGTCCATCAAAACAGTGATCCAAACTTTTATTGCAGGTAGGCGTAAGGACAAGCGTCTCAGTTTGTTTACAGTCCCTCTCTAAGCTTAAAGGGGTCACTGACTAAATGCTTTTTGTCATCAGCCAATCATTTGAGAAGTGGTTGGTGTGTAGTTCTGCTGCTTGGTTTTCCACACTGCTACGCTACCAGTGATGTTCTTCTGACCAGCTTCACCCACCGTGTCCTCCATTAAACACAGAGCCAACAGCAGACCAGCTTCTCAGGGCTCCAGGGTCTTTGTCTTTCACTTCAATTCCACATTCATAGCGATGCTGCAGAGCTTCCATCACGGCCACACAGCCGTGCTTCCTCCCAGGATCGCAGCTCACAAGCAGCTTATGGCAGTCGAGTAGAAAGCGTGTCACCATGTCTCGCTGAAAAACAGCCGGATCAAGGAGATGAAAATACCAACAAACTCGCTCCTTGTTCGTCTTACTGAGGTCTAAACTTTAGACGCAACAAGATCAAGAAGACCTTCCTCTAACTCTATCTCTTTCTCCCTCTCTCTCCCCCTCTCTCTACCTCTCATCTTCCTCCTCTCTATACCTCACCCCCTAAAGTTGTAAAGAGATAAAGTTTCCCTGCTGCCTGATTATTTGTGTTGTTATGGATACAGGTGATGTAGCTGGAGATCAGAACTCCTGTGATTCATACATCACAACTGGAGGTGCCAGAAAGAAGTTGGAAAGAGAAGTTGGAAAGAGCTGAACGGCTGTGCAGGCTGCGTGTGAGAGAGAGAAACAGACAGACAGAGATGGGGAATAGAGGGGGCGCGCTTGAGCATGAGTAGCGAGTAGACGTGTCCTCCGCGGCTCCTGCAGAAATCTGTTAAATGTATACATTTCGGACCTGCTAACAACACAAACTGAACTTTATTACGTTGTAAGCTTAAAAATGCCTCCCAAACCAACTAAGCAGCACAGTGTGAGAGGTAACTCGGACCTCCCGACTAGCATTGGTGAGGACACAGGTACGAATGCTAACAATATAAAAGCGCTGGTTGACGCAGTTACAGTTGTCCAAACCTCTATCGATTCATTTTGAGAGGAGAGCCGGGCGTCTGTTGCCTCTCTACACTCAATTATGAGTGTGTACGGTCAAAGAATCACCGATGTGGAGAATGGCATGAAAGACTTCGACAGGAGACTAAGCAGCGTGGAAACTTCCCAAACTTCACTGGCTAGGGAAAACGTGGCCTTGAAGGAGAAGGTGGCATATTTGGAAAACTACACCAGGCGGCAAAATATACGTATTGTGGGGATACCAGAAGATGCGGAGGGCCCGCGACCAACGGTGTTCATTACTACACTGCTCACTGATGTGTTTGGGGAAGATTGTTTTGAGAAACCTCCATCGGTGGACAGAGCTCACAGAAGTTTAGCCCCAAAACCATCAAGTGGCGATAATAGACCGCGGCCGTTCATAGTCAAACTCCACCACTTTCAAACTAAGGAGTTGATCCTACGCCTCGCCAGACAGAAGGGCCCTCTCTCTTACAACGGATCAAGATTGCACATCTTTCCTGATTATAGCCCAGAAGTCAACAAACGACGTGCAGCCTTCTCCGATACCAAGAAGAAGCTCCACGCTGCAAAGGTCCGGTTCGGCCTGTACTATCCAGCCATTCTGCAGTTTACGCATAACGGGAGACGCATGAAGTTCACCGACCCTGTGGCAGCACTGGCTTTTGTCAACAAGCATGTTACTGCGGATGATGGAAACTCCGTTTCACACACTACAGATGATTGAGGTACTGTTGAGGATTGGATTATGATGCAAATGACTAATTGGGAAAGGCAGTGCTATCACTGGATATGGACATTATGTCTGTAATATGGACGTTTTTTTTACGGTTATCTACTTTCATCATTTTCTTCTATCAATGTTGTTTACGTGGCAATGGACGTTTATCGTGTGAATGTGTGTACGCATCACATGCAACGCTACATATTTATGCCCTCCTAATTTTGTATTTATTTTGTGATCACCGCCGATCTCACTACACTGACTTCAAATGTGTGTTAACTGTTTTGTATACAGCTCATGCACTTATTAGACTTTTTCATCATCTGAATGGGGTAGACATTGGTATTTTTTATTTGAACGGCTCTAATGGCACAAGGTAATTTAAATCTTGTCCTAGGTAAGGATGACATGAAAATTGACAGCTGGAATGTTAAAGGTTTAAACCAGACAGTCAAAAGGAAAAGGGTTCTCTCTCATCTACAACATCTCGGGGTTGGTATTGCATTCCTGCAGGAAACCCACCTTTCCAATAGAGAACAATCGAGGATTCACAGTAATTGGGTTAGGCAAATGTTTCACTCGCAATTTAACTGTAGAGGGAGGGGAGTAGCTATACTAATTCACAAAAGGATTCCCTTTGTGGTATCTAACTCTACCTTGGATCCTAATGGCAGATATGTGATTGTTGTGGGACAGCTGTTTCGACTTCGCTTAGTATTGGTTAATATCTATGGGCCGAACTTTGATGATGACAATTTCTTCAGAAAGATGCTAAACTCTATCCCTAATCTAGATAGTCATCACTTGATTATGTCTGGTGATTTTAACCTAGTAATGGACTCTACCTTGGATCGCTCTTCCCAGTCTGTACCAAGACCATCTAAATCCGTGCAAACAATCCGATCATTTATAGACCTACATAAACTTGTAGACCCATGGAGATTTAAACATCCTACCAAGAAGGAGTATTCATATTACTCTAGTGTACATAAGTCGTTTTCCAGGATATACTTTTTTTTGGTTGACTCCTATTTGCTAAGTGGTATCACAGATTGTAAATATGACCCAATTATTATTTCTGACCATGCCCCAGTAAGTATTAAAGTGACCCTCCCAACTCAGAGGACTAAACGGACATGGCAGCTTGATACACTCCTGATGGCAGACTCAGACTTCATAAAGTTTGTTACGGGACAAATATATATTTTTTTGCAGGTAAACAGGACTGATGGTATTTCAGCCTCAACTCTTTGGGAAACACTTAAAGCATATTTTAGAGGACAGATTATTTCCCACTCTGCCCATATAAGGAGAATGAAATATAGGAATATAGAGAAGCTATCTTCAGACATAAAGACTCTTGACAGACTCATAGCTGCCTCTCCGACCCCTGCTCTGGTCAGGAGGAGATTGGGCTTGCAAACTTGCAAACGAAATTGATCTCTTAACCACTGACCAAGCAGAGAGTCTCATCCTTAAATCCCGTAGTAGATTCTATGAGGAGGGCGATAAACCTTCCAAATTATTGGCCAGTCAGCTCCGTCAAAAAGCTGCGTCCCGTACTATTTTGCAAATCATGCTACCTGATGGCTCCTTAACAGAGGATCGTCAGACTATTAACGACTGCTTTAAAGAGTTCTTTTCTAAATTGTATTCTTCAGGCACAACACTGGATCGCAACCAATTTGACTCATTTTTTCTCCAGTCTACACATTCCTACAATTGACTCTGACTCTAAAGAACGATTGGAACGAAATTTAACGCTGGAAGAAATTAGCAACGCAATAATGTCCCTTCAAAGCGGTAAGGCCCCCGGCCCAGATGGATTTCCTACTGATTTTTATAAAAAATTCAATGACAAACTAGCCCCTCTTCTTCTCTCAGTTTACACAGAAGCAGTGGAAAATGGTACGCTTCCGCCTACACTCTGCCAGGCATCTATTGCCTTATTACTAAAAAAGAATAAGGACCCTCGTGATTGCTCATCATACAGGCCAATAAGCTTGACAAACTGTGATGGTAAAGTGTTCTCAAAGGCCATTGCACTTAGGCTTGAGACAATTCTTCCTCATGTCCTCTCGGAGGACCAGACAGGGTTTGTCCGGGGCAGACATTCTTACTTTAACTTGAGACGATTGTTTAATATTATCTATACTGAATCTAGCACTCCGTCACCGGAAGCAGTAATATCGCTCGATGCCGAAAAGGCATTTGATCAGGTCGAGTGGAATTATCTCTTTCACACACTTAGCAGGTTTGGTTTTGGCTCTAACTTCATTCAACTTATCAAGCTGATCTACACTGACCCAACTGCCTCAGTTTGTACTAATGGCATCTCGTCCAGGTACTTTCCTCTTCACAGCGGGACGAAACAAGGGGATCCTGTGAGTCCGTTGCTTTTTGTTCTAGCAATAGAACCGCTTGCTATAGCTCTTAGATGCAATAATAGTATACAAGGTATTTCACGTGGTGGCCTAACTCACACAGTCTCGCTGTATGCAGACGATCTATTACTATATGTCACCAACCCTGTCACATCTACCCCTGAAATCCTTAGCGTCTTGCAGGAATTTGGACATATATCTGGATACAAACTAAACTTCAACAAAAGTGAATACTTCCCCATCAGTAGTAATGCTAGAGAATATCCCAATCTACCGTTTAAACTATCTGCCAACTCCTTTACATACCTCAGTGTTAAAGTCACCAATTCATATTACAGCCTTTTTAAAGGGAACCTCACTCCTCTGCTGGAACAGTGTAGACAAGATATTAAAAGATGGTCTGTTTTGCCCCTCTCTCTCATCGGAAGACCTAACTCTGTAAAAATGAATATTGTGCCAACATTTCTATATTTGTTTCAAGTGTAGCCAGTTTTTATACCTCAATCTTTCTTTAAGACATTTAATCAAATGATTCCTTCTTTTATATGGAATAATAAACCAGCTCGCATGAGGAAAGAATTTATGGAAAGACCAAAAGTTATAGGAGGGCTTTCTCTTCCAAATTTGTGTACGTACTATTGGGCTGCGAATTTTAATGCCATCTCTCTATGGTTAAAAGATTGGGATGATAAGATTCCTGCATGGCTCCAGATTGAAAAGGCTACAAGCAGCCCACACTCACTCCCTGCCCTACTTTGTGCTCCTCTACCACCACTGGTTAATAGTATCAAAGACAATATAATAGTAACTCAATCCTTACGTATCGTAAACCAGTTCAAAAGAAGTCTGGGCATTCAGAGTATTTCTATTCACTCACCGATAATACACAATCACTTATTTCAACCATCTCTATTGGACAACGGTTTCAAAACTTGGTATAATAGGGGTATTCGTAGCGTTGGGGACCTGTATGTTGATAATACTTTTGCTAGCTTTGAGCAGCTGTCCCAAAAATTTGGTCTAACCAACAATCATTTTTTGCGATACCTACAGATTAGAGATTTTACTCGTAAAAGGTTTGCTAATTTTCCTACTCTTCCCCCTCCATCCTGTTTGGATTCCCTATTGGAGGTCAATAGGTTGACTAAAAGTAAAATATCATTTATTTACGCCCATATTCTGGATAGCTGCAGCCAATCTATTTCACATATTCGAGACCAGTGGGAAAATGACTTTGGGGTCCAGTTCTTGGATGATGAATGGGTTAAGGCTCTTACTATGATCCACTCTTCTTCCATATGTGCTAGACATGTTTTGATACAGTTTAAAGTGTTACATAGACTACACTACTCAAAAGCTAAACTGGCAAGAATATTTCCAAATGTAGACCCACTTTGTGACAAATGCAAACAGGCCCCGGCTACCTCTTATCATATCTTGTCCGGTCTTGTCCGAAACTTTTTTCTTTTTGGTTATCCTACTTTGAAGTAATCTCTAATGCTTATGCCTATAAAGTCTCACCATCTCCCTTGGTTGCTGTTTTTGGTTGGTTTTCTGTTCCAACGGGATCTGTTCCCCCTGTTCATCTACAGCGGGTCATTGCCTTTACCTCCTTGTTAGCTAGACGCTTAATTTTATTCAAGTGGAAGGCTACTATTCCTCCATCACACCACCACTGGATTAGGGACGTTATGCAAAATCTTAAAATGGAAAAGATCAGAAGTACCCTTAGCGGCTCTGTCAGCAGATTCCACAAAACCTGGGACCCTCTAATAACCTATGTGAACGGTTTACCTGGTCTGGAACTGGAAGTCTAAATGGCTATACCTGCCCTTGAACAATACTGGAACAATATGTGATGGGTGCACTTGCTGTGGATGTTAAGTCTTGTCAGTTTATTTTTGTGTGTATATACAGGTATATATGTATATATTATTTATCCTTATTACTTTCTATATATACACTACCGTTCAAAAGTTTAGGGTCACATTGAAATGTCTTTATTTTTTAAGGAAAAGCACTGTACTTTTCAATGAAGATAACTTTAAACTAGTCTTAACTTTAAAGAAATACACTCTATACATTGCTAATGTGGTAAATGACTATTCTAGCTGCAAATGTCTGGTTTTTGGTGCAATATCTACATAGGTGTATAGAGGCCCATTTCCTGCAACTATCACTCCAGTGTTCTAATGGTACAATGTGTTTGCTCATTGGCTCAGAAGGCTAATTGATGATTAGAAAACCCTTGTGCAATCATGTTCACACATCTGAAAACAGTTTAGCTCCTTACAGAAGCTACAAAACTGACCTTCCTTTGAGCAGATTGAGTTTCTGGAGCATCACATTTGTGGGGTCAATTAAACGCTCAAAATGGCCAGAAAAAGAGAACTTTCATCTGAAACTCGACAGTCTATTCTTGTTCTTAGAAATGAAGGCTATTCCATGCGAGAAATTGCTAAGAAATTGAAGATTTCCTACAACGGTGTGTACTACTCCCTTCAGAGGACAGCACAAACAGGCTCTAACCAGAGTAGAAAAAGAAGTGGGAGGCCGCGTTGCACAACTAAACAAGAAGATAAGTACATTAGAGTCTCTAGTTTGAGAAACAGACGCCTCACAGGTCCCCAACTGGCATCTTCATTAAATAGTACCCGCAAAACACCAGTGTCAACATCTACAGTGAAGAGGCGGCTGCGGGATTCTGGGCTTCAGGGCAGAGTGGCAAAGAAAAAGCCATATCTGAGACTGGCCAATAAAAGAAAAAGATTAAGATGGGCAACATTGGACAGAGGAAGACTGGAAAAAAGGGTTGTGGACGGATGAATCCAAGTTTGAGGTGTTTGGATCACAAAGAAAAACGTTTGTGAGACGCAGAACAAATGAAAAGATGCTGGAAGAATGCCTGACGCCATCTGTTAAGCATGGCGGAGGTAATGTGATGGTCTGGGGTTGCTTTGGTGCTGGTAAGGTGGGAGATTTGTACAGGGTAAAAGGGATTCTGAATAAGGAAGGCTATCACTCCATTTTGCAACGCCATGCCATACCCAGTGGACAGCGCATGATTGGAGCCAATTTCATCCTACAACAGGACAATGACCCTAAACACACCTCCAAATTGTGCAAGAACTATTTAGAGCAGAAGCAGGCAGCTGGTATTATATCGGTAATGGAGTGGCCAGCGCAGTCACCAGATCTGAACCCCGTTGAGCTGTTGTGGGAGCAGCTTGACCGTATGGTACGCAAGAAGTGCCCATCCAACCAATCCAATTTGTGGGAGCTGCTTCTGGAAGCGTGGGGTGCAATTTCTCCAGATTACCTCAACAAATTAACAGCTAGAATGCCAAAGGTCTGCAATGCTGTAATTGCTGCAAATGTAGGATTCTTTGACGAAAGCAAAGTTTGATGTAAAAAAAATCTTATTTCAAATACAAATCATTATTTCTAACCTTGTCAATGTCTTGACTCTATTTTCTATTCATTTCACAACATATGGTAGTGAATAAGTGTGACTTTTCATGGAAAACACAAAATTGTTTGGGTGACCCCAAACTTTTGAACGGTAGTGTATATATATTTTTTTTTTTACTTCTTTGTCGAGTTGATCTTGACTCTGTCTAGACTCTGTCTACTGTCGGGGTTGTTCTTATGTAGTTATTTGTAAAACAGAATACAATTGTTATGTTTTTGTATGATAATTGAAAAAGACAAATAAAGTGTTTAAAAAAAATATATAAAAAAGAGATGGGGAATAAAAAAGATGATCTGAACCAGAAATGAATTGCAACGCCTCTGCTAGATAGACTTCCATGAGAAACTCATCATGAAATCGAATTACTCCTAAGGCACACACCCTGCAACATTTATGGAAAACATGTATGGAAATCACAGCACTGTAATAGCTCAAACTCAAAATAAATCAATTTAAGTGTTTTATTATTAGTCTATTGAAGTTGTCTGTGTCCTGCTACCTGCAGTAGAGCAGAGAGTCTTTGTGTCCACTGCTGAAATGTACCTAGCTTCACATTAACTATTAAAAACACAAACAGGAATATGGGAGACAAGCTACAGTTTGTGAAAAGCCTCAAAACTCAAATGATCACCACCATGTGTTCACCTACTGCGCTCATGGTAATGGTAGGCAGGACACAATAGTTCTTAAATTAATTCCTGCTGGTTCTAGTCTGTTATTACACCTTCACAACACAATTCTCTGCTTGCTGTAGGCTGAAGCTTATGTTTCAGAATACTTCTCCAAGTGAGCAGATCTGTCATATCTGAAGCTACTGCTAATGCAGTATGCCCCTTCTCTTCCCCTGTACCCCCCTCCCTGTACCCCTCTCTTTCCCTCTACCCCCCCCCCCCCCCCCGTCTCCCTCTCCCCCCTCTCCTCGCTGCTGTGTGTCTCTGCTGTGTGCATACCTCTGCTCTGCTGCTCTGCTGTGTGTATGTATCTCTGCCTTGGATGCAGGGATTACAGTACTGTCACTGTTTACTCAGCAGCTCTAATGCATTTATCAGGTTCTCACATACACCCTCCTCTTGCTCATTAAACACTGAAGCAAACAGATCAATACTCCTCATGTGGAGTGATCACACTAACACTCTGATGCCTCGCAAACCTAACACTGAACTCCTACTCAAGTACAGACACTCATATCTTACGTCAGGTGTGTGTGGTGAGGTGTATGTGGGGGAATCCTGTAATATAACAATGTGTATTTGGCAATATTCTGATACAACATTTTGTTATATAACTATGTATATTCTGCTAAAACCCTGTATATCCTGTAAATCCTGTACATCCTGAATACACAACACTGTATATTCTGCAAGAGCAATACTGGTATAATTGTAATTTGTATAGCCTGTACATAATAATTTATTCCAGCCTCTACCCCCCTTGCGTGGATTCACTTACCGATTTTGCTCCCACCCCTTTATCCCTGTGTGCACTATTCTAATCTTTTACCTCACACCCTTACCCCCTGTGTGCTTTTGCAAGACTATGTGCCATTGCTGCTAAGGAGTTTCCCCCTAGGGGATTAATAAAGTATTCTGAGTCTGAATCTGAATGAGGTGTGTGGTGAGGTGTGTGTGGGGAAATGAGGTGTGTGTGTGGTGAGGTGTGTGTGTAGTGAAGTGTGTGTGGGGGACTGAGGTGAGGTGTGTGTGGTGAGGTGTGTTTGTGGTGATGTGTGTGAGGGGGACTGAGGTGTGGTATGTGTGGTAAGGTGTGTGTAGGGGAATGAGGTGTGGTGTGGTGAGGTGGGTGTGGGTGATGTGTGTGGGGGTAGGTCTAAGATCTGCATTACTATCTTCAGCGATTCAGATTAGGAAACCAGAGGGGCATCAGGGTCTTTTACCACGGTACTCTATCAGTGCCTGTTACCACAGTAATCTATCAGGGCCTGTTACCACAGTAATCTATCAGGACCTGTTACCACGGTACTCTGCCTGTTCTGCTGGCCAGTCCAACCAGCATTAACAGATCCACTTCACTGGGAATGGGAAATAACAATGGCTCATCAAATCACTAAAGAAATGAAAACAGCCCAGCGATGATAAGACCAAGAATAGGAATATTCTGTGGGAGGCAGCAAATTGAGGGCCGGACACAAACAGGGCAGAACAATACACCAACAATACACCGCTGATTTCTGTTTTCCTTTCCTGCTTCTGCTCAGTCACTGCATAGGGAATTTGCTTTTCAGAATTCATTTAGCTGCTTTCTGATGAGAGAAAGACTAACAAAGAGGACTGGGGCCTAAGTGACCAATAGACGGCTTGTTCAGAGAGCACACTGCTAAGGATTCTGGGAATTGAGCAACAAATGAGGCGATTCATCCTGGTGATAAGTTTTACCCCTGATGGCACAAATGAGTCCAGCTCTAATGGAGTTTCAATTAACCTTTAAAAAAAAGAGAGGGAAAAAACACAGTTTAGTTCATATCAGCACAGAAGCTGTTTCAAACCAAATAGAACAATTTAGACGAAAGAGGCCAATCAAGTTCTACATTCAGAATGTGAAACTGAAGCATTGTATGGAAACGGTTACAGCAGGGCAGAACACTTTTATAACTAAAGCATTAATCACCATACTCTCTGACAGAACAACTCACAGGTACAAATCACAATGTGAGAAATTGTTCCGCCATCGTTGTGGACGTAACAGCAGAAAAAGGGAGTTTTCCTGCCAGACACACGGAGCTCCAAAGCTCCAGTTTAAGGTTTGACAATCTTGCAGACATCAGAGTATAACCCTGCTAGTCGTAAAGAACCCAAAAATCATCATAAAGAGAACAGATTATTATTACAACGTATTGCCTGAACAGTTTTTATTTGTGTCCGTCTCCCTGGAGCCTACATATAACCATATTAACCAAGCTGCAGGCGGCCACTGGCAGCAGTTGGCCCCCGCAGATCAAAGAGAGGGGTAAATCAGGTGTGGGTGGCAGTGTAGTGTGCAGGGGGGTACAAGGGGCACAGGGGGGCACAGCTGCTCCAGCTCTAAACTAAAGGAAAGGTGGTTCCCCTGCCTCTCCTGTCATCTGGCAGTGATGCAGCCCCATCCTGTCAGAGACCACATCCTCACGCTTCCATCAACCCTGTTAGATTAGATTAGATTCAAGGCCCTGCTGTTGCCATAGGGATGCCCTTTACGTAAACTCTGACCCGCGTTCCCTAAGTTGACAAGAGCTCAACAAAGAAAAAGTCAACCAAAATGACAGTAATTAATATTTTAGAGTTGTGAAAGAGTAGAGAGCACAGCAGGCAGCGAACCAGGCTGGAGCCGGTTGTTGAGCACAGCCAGGGTGTCTCAGCCAGGGGGCTTTAGAGACTGGGGGGAGGCTGTAGAGGTTGGGAGGGGCTGTATAGGCTGGGAGGGGCTGCAGTGGCTGGGGCTCCCCTGGGGGCTCTCCACAGGGACCTCCCCCCTCACCAGGAGGACATCGCTAGGGGAAGCAGCAGTAATGACACACTCCATCACACCTGAGCTGCTGGAACAGTCTAGAAGCAGGGAGATGTTTCAATGCCAAGACAGGAAACCAGGTCTTCTAAAATAGCTTGGGGAAAAAATGGTGGCACCAGACGCCACCACTTCAGGGACTTACAGAACAGGCATTAGTAGTTCAACAAATGTGTTTATTAAGAGCAGGAAATCTATCACAGAAGGCTTGCTGGAGGAAAAGTCTTAAGTACATTCTGCTAAATACTCAATCTGTTCTAAAGTACTACCACAAAGAACACAAGTTGCTCGTTAGAAGTTATTTGGTGAAAAGTTCAAACAAAGTGTTTCCTGTAGGTCTCCCGTCCCACAAAGAGGCACAGCAAGCCAAAGTTCATCCATGAGTCTCATCTAACTCCTTCAGAGCTGCTGGAGAAATGCCTTCTGCTCCCAGCTTACCATCACACTAATCAATGGTCCAAACGTCCATTGACATTTCTAGGTTTTCATTCATTAGGCTTTCCAGGGCAAGAGAGCAATCACAGCAGGAGGGTGGAGCAGATGTGGGGCTCTTAGATACAGGAGGGTGGAGCAGATGTGGGGCTCTTAGATCCAGGAGGGTGGAGCAGATGTGGGGCTCTTAGATCCAGGCAGCAGGCCTTGGATCTCCTTCACTGACATGTTCTGCATTGGAAGCAGACCAGGCAGTTACACTTAGACAGAGTCACATAACCAGGAAGTTACACGCTTTGACTAGGTCACAAAAGACAGGGTGATTGGCCAATTTGCAACATGAACTCACTACCAATAGGATTGATTGCTCTTTATTCATCTGGAGGCTACGGAAAGAAAATCAAATTGGACTTCCAAACACACACAGAGACCAATCAGTTCAGGAGAGGCAAGGAGATGATGCGATCAGCAGAGACTGTTTAACCAGGTCTCAATGGCAACCGAGAGACTGCGGTAGTGATGTATGGTTGTAATTTCACTTGATCCCCCTTGCGGTGAGATGAACGGCCCTCAAAGTCTGACCCATGACCCCCTCCTCAGCCACCCCTCCTCGGGGGTAATCGAGTCCTCTGTTGTCCGACCCTGGGACACAGCAGCCTTCCTCCTGCAGGTGCCATGCTAAACTATGTTATAACTGCAGCGTCTGCATGACTGAAACATTACTTCTGTACTGATCCTTGATCTTTAGCTGTGCTCACAGTATGGATATCACACTGGATGAAACCATTTGTTTAGATGTAAATAATCATGAGCACTGATGGCCAAAGCAACATAAGGTATTTGTGTTGCTCTGCACCCCTGCAGTTGAACATTAGCACTGGGAATGCTAATGTTGTTTGGAGTGATCACTCGAATGAACCGCCAGAATATAATCAATTCACACAGGCAACAACAACCATTTAAGAATCTGTATGCCTAATTTCATACATACACATGTGTATACATAATATTTTTTTTTCCAGTTTCAGGGCTGTCAGACCCTGTCAGCTACCAGCCTAGAGCTGTGTGTGTTTTCAGTAATTACCTTAGAAGACGTTCGGCTTCAGAGGCCACTGTCGAGCATTAACGACACAGGGAGATTTCAAACTGGCAATTTGAGAGAGCAATTACTCTAGTGATGTCCTAATGCAGTCTGCCGTAGACGGGCCACAGACAAAATGATTAGGCATGACTATATTAAGCATGTTTTTGCTTTACAACCAAAGTAATTATACACGGGAGCCTTTCTGTCTTGAACTAGAGATCTGAGCTGACATTAGATGTCCCCCCCCCCACACCCCCCCCCCACACCCCACCCCCCCCATCCCCACTCCCTCCAACACAGGGCTCAAAAGGTTCACATCCTTCATGACTCTGGCCATTACAAATGCTGCATTCAAATCAAGTTAGGTTCAATACAAAAACATGAAACATCAAGTTTCCCCCAGAGAATCACGTCAATATTTCAGAGCTTTCCGTCGACTCCTCAACATCGCAGTCTATTAATGAACTCCGCCGAGCGCAGAGCCGAGCGCCTCTGGTAACGCTGTAGGAGAGAAAATCAATGCCAACTCATTTTCCTATAGGTTTACCTGTCTGTCTACAGTTACTTCTCTGGGAGTTTCAGCCCATGGAGCAACCAGTAATCCATCACATCTGTACCGTGAGAGCTCACTTCCTGTGTGTTGTGTTGTGGACGTAAGGGCTCTATTGAATGGCCAGACAATAGGCTGCTATAACTCGAAGGTGAAGCGATTATATATATATAAATTCTGCTCTTGTGCACTGCTGAAACTCAGGCAGGCTGCATTGCTAGACCAGTTTAATCTGAAATGGATCTCCTCGCCCAGGGCCAGCTGTCGTCTGCTAATGTCTGAGGAATTAATAAGGTTCAGTTCCTGTCAAGAGCTCCACTCATCTGGGTCATGCTCCAAACAGGAGCTGAAGAGCATACAGACAGGTTGGGAAAGAGACAGACACACACAGATACACATACCAGTAGACAGGCAGACAGGTACACAGACACAGACGAAGACAGACAGAGTGAAAGGCAGAAAGGAAGAAATTGTCTAGCCAGAGTTACAGAGGAACTGTGGGCAGGCGGGCACGGTGACCAACTATTTGGCCAAAAATAAACCTGATCCTGGCCTGGCCAGATTGGAGATGAAAGATTCCATACTCAGCTCATCATACCTACAGAGAAGCATCTAAGTCCAGAACATCTGCCACCACAGGACAAGCTTGCACCTGCTCTTTTCAGAAGGATGTTTTGAAACCTCCAAATCACCATACCAGTCGAAAGACAGCTCTCTCCTCTCTCCCTCCCCCTCTCCCTCCCCCTTTGTAGAAGAGGACAGATCAGAGTTATTCTGATAGTAACTGTAATTCTGATCTGTTCCTGTCAGAGCCAAGCTGTCCATGTGTCTCTCAACCAGGTGCAAAAGCAGGCAGGATAGGGTAAGAAGAGTGGACCAATAAAAACAATTTCAGTTTTGATGAAAACATAAAATGAAGTAATATAACCTAATCTCTTAACAGTGGGAGCCCACTTCAAACTGTAACAGATTGTGTCATTCAAACTGTAGTACAATGAAAGCACTTAGCATTAGTTCTGAAAAAAGAACTGATTAGCGCTTGCCAGAGAACATGTCACTGCGGTGAGTTGGATATCCGCTTACATGTGTGCGGTACGAAATGTAATTGAGTATTTGTCATCTGCTTGTTGACCATAAAAAAATGCTGGCTAATTATCTCCGGCATACATGAGTGCCTGAGGCAGTCTGCAACAGGAGTAGAGGTAAAAAGGCGGGCAGGGGACGTGTGGAGGCTGGCGAACTGCTAACGGCTTATCGGTGCTGCATTCAAATCAAGTCCCCTTTACTCCAACCACTAAACATCTAAAAGCTAGCCTGTGTGCAACAACAGCTGAAGGTCTGGGGGATATAACCAGCCAGCTTTACTGATTAGCCTCATTACAAAGCCTATTCATGACGGAAAATAATTAAATCTGTATTTGGAGAAGGCTACTGTTTCATGAATAATGCACTCAGATAAATGGCAACAGCTATTAGGTGGATGTGTGCTTTTAGCCGGTGATACATTTGATGTCATATCCTGCCTCTTACAGCAGTCTATTCCGTACGGTAAAAGAAAAGAATAATGATCTTCACTTGAATATAACCGCACTCACAACCAATTAGGCTTGTAGGCTATATTAAACAAGAAAACAGGTGTTCATATGAAATATATCACCCTCCATGATAGCTATAAATAAACAAGATGCGTATAACGTCATTTTTACGGATGGGTTCTTTTTTTCAAGGTCAATTGTAAAGATTGATCAGATTAAGTCAAACTGATTCCGTATCGCAGGCACAGCATGTCTGTCACCCAGGTTACACAGCCCACGGTCAAATCATCACTACAAGCTGTGGTCAGAATGTTAAACGCTTGAATAATACAGTACACAGGGCCCCTGAGACACATCCGTGCTAGCCCATCTTTTGCCACAGCCTAGAAAGAATATAGTACGGATGAGATGACATGGGCCATTTTAAAATGATAACTGGAGTTAGCTAGCTAGTTTGGACCTTTTATGGAGTTAGCTATGTTGCTTGCTCTTCTTGATGAGTTCTACTGGTTTGGTAAGGTACATATCGCAGGGCCGGATCTAGACAGGCATATATGAGGGGGCAGTCAGAAATGTGAAGGGGGCATACCCCCCCCCCCCCCCCCCCCCCCTGCACCGTTCTGAACTGAAACCACAGAGGAAGTCTAACATAGACCTTCGCATGTATGACATCATGTCAATGAGTGAGCATCTGTTGCAGACTCAAAACTGGGATATGGGAGAAAATAGGAGGTTACAGTTTTTTTCAATCGCTAACAAGCACTTACCCATACTTCGGATGCTTTTTCTAAACTCTTAACACAGATTGACACCTACGAATCACAATTGGTCCAATGGATCATTTTCTTCTCAAAAACACATTTTGTTAAATATACTCTATATACAGTTTTTCTTGATTGATTGCTTAAAGAAACTGGGATCCAAATGTGTTAACCCTTTCTCGTTGGATTGACACATTTTCCACACCCTTTTCCAGAACAGTTAACCCGGATGTCATTCAAGCTGTCCAAACTCCATAGTTTTAGCTATGAAACCAAACAGAAACCATTTGTTCCTAACTATCAGAAACAACCTAGATCAGTATGAAATCACTGAAGCACCTGTTTGACACTCCTTCACACAAATCTTCAATTAGCAAACTGTCTGCAGGCCTTAAAAGGTTACAGCGTCTGTGTTGTTCTTTGCCAACATGGATGGCAGATGAGAGTGAGAGGAAGAGGTAGAGGGGTCCGAGGAAAAGGAGTCCGAGTGCGAGGTGGCGGTATAGTAAGCTCAGGTTTCTGATGAAATTCAGGCAACTGTTATTGATCATGTATATAAATCATGGCCTTTCCTTCAGAGAGGCTGGACAATGAGTCCAACCTGTTCTAAACAGGAACACTGTTGCATCCATTGTCAGACTTTTTCGACAGGAAAACAGGTAATGTTGCTGAACAGTATATACAGAAATATCCTCATTGATATACTTTATGTAATTGTTTCCTCACTCCCATTACATGTATTCTTTATAGAATACAAAGGCTACCATCCTCTGGTGGTAGAGGGAGAATTGTTAGTGCTGCCCAAGAAGTAGGTGCAGAGGAATGTCAAGGTTGGATAAGGCATGCAAGAAGATGTTTCTCTTGGTGCATTGCAAGAGAGGACATTGAATGTGATGTGGATAAGACCATGTGGCCTCATCTTCAAGACAGAATGGACTGATTATCAATAGTGGCTATTTCTTATACTTTACTGTAATAGATTTTATTTACAGTTTTTCTTGATTGCTTTGATGCAGCAGTCAACTCAAACTCCACATTTTCAAAACAGTTAACACACAGGTCGAAACAGTGGCACTTATGGTCGAAATTACACATTTTGTTTGCAAAAGGCTCTAACCGTACCAAAACATTTAAAATATGCAACAAAAGCAAATTTTGCCTTCAAACGACACAACTTGCAAACAAGTGTATGAGCTCTTACAATCAATCATTACACAGTAGACAACAAAATACAAAATACAACACTCAGTGCGAATCAGTGCACCATTGCTTGTCATTGTAGCCTATTACTGTACGTAGCTTTCATGCCAGTGCCATTTGTTGTCAAATTTGCCTTCTTGCAAAGAATTGGATTCAGAATCAGAAATGCTTTGATTTAAATGTTATTGATTCCATTGATTCTTTTTTCCAAACTGAAAATTGAAATACTGTAAATATTACACAACATACGTATATGTAAACCAAAATAAGTATAAGAAATTAAGAAAACAAATCAAATATATTACAGTAAAGTATTTCAGTCAAGACACTCACGTGATGATTGATATGGTTGAAGAAAGTGTTTCGTCCGTCTCTTCATAAACGGAGTGACAGTTCAGTTGAGTTCTGGATTAAATAAGTATTTAACAACCTGCAGATTGGGAGAGAAAGGACCAGACCTCTGGCAACAAAATGAAGACAGTACAAAGCTTAGGTCTCAATCATGGCTCTCTCCCGGACGAAGGCAAGAGAGCATTCTTTTATAGGGGACAAGAATGTAAACATAGATAGTGACAGTCAGGCGGTAATGACGTTACAGCAGTCTTCATAGAAGGTGTGTTCAGTAGTGATTAATATAAGTACACAGGAAATCTAATTTCTTCCACAGTTCCCCCCTTTTGACGTTTAACGTCAACAAAACAAGTATTTATCACTCATTATCTGGGGCCTGCTCTAGTACCTTATATTTCACAAGTTACATAAGAGTAACATTTAACAATCCAACAAAACATGATCTGTTACCACTCAGTACAGCATACCTTATTCTAGGATCATAAATCACATTACAAAGGAACCATTTTCTATGAAAATATCAGGGGCCCGTTCTTCGTACGTCGCTAACTCAGTTAGCTGGATTTGATTGTTGACGATTTGGCATGATCTTGGATCGTTTGGTTCTTCGAAGCTCATCCTAGACTTGTCGTCATAGCAACAGGTCCGTAAACTCAAACCTGCTCGGGAGCAGGTTTACTTCATGTAAACAAGATTAGATTGAGGCTTTATAAGCGGAGGAGATAGGGAAGTATGTCGCAGCCTTACGCGAGCAACCTCTTGCGGAAGGTGGGAGAATAATTCGCAGAGCTTTTCAAATTAATCGGGTATTGCGGGATAAAGTGTAATTGTTGAGAGATACCGTTTTTTTCAGCATTTTTCTTTGTGGCTGTTATAAATAGACAAACACATCCTTTAACAGTGGTTTTTAAAAGGGAGGAAAAATAAGTGGCTTTTAAAAAATAAAGACAGTATGAATTAATATTCATTGAATCGCCACCTTAACGTGGTGGAGGGGTTTGAGTGCTTGGATGATCCTAGGAGCTATGTTGTCGGGGGCTTTATGCCCCTGGTAGGGTCTCCCAAGGCAAACAGGTCCTAGGTGACTAGCCAGACTAAGAGCGGTTCAAAAAACCCATATGATGACAAATAAAACGAAGTCAGTTACGTCGCCCGGATCGGCGAAACCGGGGCCCCACTCTGGAACCAGGCCCAGAGTGGGAGCTCGCAGGCGAGCGCCTGGTGGCCGGGTCTTTTCCCATGGGACCCGGCCGGGCCCAGCCAGAAAAGGCGACGTGGGACCACCTTCCCGTAGGCCCACCACCCGCAGGAAGGACCGTAAGGGGCCGGTGCTGTGTGATTTGGGCGGTGGTCAGGGGCAGGCGCCCGGACGACCAGGGCCGCGCACACAGTCTCTAGCGCTGGGGACATGGAATGTCACCACGCTGGCGGGGAAGGAGCCCGAGCTTGTGCGGGAGGTCGAGCGTTACCGGCTAGATATAGTCGGCCTCGCCTCCACGCACAGCTTGGGCTCTGGAACCATTATCCTTGAGAGAGGCTGGACTCTTCATTTCTCTGGCGTTCCCCGTGGGGAGAGGCGGCGGGCTGGCGTGGGCTTGCTTATAGCCCCACAGCTCAGTCGCCACGTGTTGGAGTTTACTCCGGTGAACGAGAGGGTTGCGTCCCTGCGCCTAAAAGCCGGGGACAGGTCTCTCACTGTTGTGGCGGCCTACGGGCCGAACAGCAGTGCAGAGTACCCGGCCTTCTTGGAGTCTTTGGGAGGCGTACTGAACAGTGCGCCGACTGGGGACTCCGTTGTTCTACTGGGGGACTTCAACGCCCACGTGGGAAATGACAGTGACACCTGGAGAAGGGTGATTGGGATGAACGGCCCCCCTGATCGGAACCCGAGTGGTGTTCTGTTTTTGGACTTCTGTGCTAGTCACGGTATGTCCATAACTAACACCATGTTCAAGCACAAGAGTGTCCATCAGTGCACGTGGCACCAGGACACTCTAGGCCGAAGGTCGATGATCGACTTTGTTGTCGTGTCTTCTGACCTGCGGCCGTGTGTCTTGGACACTCGGGTGAAGAGAGGGGCGGAGCTGTCAACCGATCACCACCTGGTTGTGAGTCAGATCCGCTGGCGGGGGGGGAAGTTAGACAGACTTGGCAGGCCCAAACGTATCGTGAGGGTCTGCTGGGAACGCCTGGCGGACCCCTCTGTCAGAGGGATCTTTAACTCACACCTCCGGGAGAGCTTCTCACAGATCCCGGGGGAGGCTGGGGACATCGAGTCTGAATGGACCATGTTCTCGACCTCCATTGTCAATGCGGCAGTCCGGAGTTGCGGTGGCAAGGTCTCTGGTGCTGGTCGCGGCGGCAATCCCAGAACCCGGTGGTGGACACCGGAAGTAAGGGATGCCGTCAAACTGAAGAAGGAGTCCTATCGAGCCGTTCTGGCTTGTGGGACTCCCGAAACAGTTGACCGGTACCGGCAGGCCAGGCGTGCCGCGGCTCGGGTAGTCGCAGAAGCAAAAACTCGGGTCTGGGAGGAGTTCGGGGAGGCCATGGAGAAGGACTATAGGTCGGCCCCAAGGAAATTCTGGCAAACCGTTCGGCGCCTCAGGAGGGGGAAGCAGTGCTTCACCAACACTGTTTACGGTGCGGGTGGGGAGCTGTTGACGTCGACTGGGGATGTTGTCGGACGGTGGAAGGAATACTTTGAGGATCTCCTCAATCCTGCCGTCACGTCTTCCGAGGAGGAAGCAGAGACTGGGGACTTCGGGGCGGACCCGCCTATCACCCGGGCTGAAGTCACTGAGGTAGTCGATGGGCTCCTTGGTGGCAGGGCTCCGGGGGTGGACGAGATCCGTCCTGAGTACCTGAAGTCTCTGGATGTTGTGGGACTGTCCTGGTTGACACGCCTCTGCAGCATCGCGTGGCGGTCTGGAACAGTGCCTATGGATTGGCAGACCGGGGTGGTGGTTCCCCTATTTAAGAAGGGGGACCGGAGGATGTGTTCCAATTACAGAGGAATCACACTCCTCAGCCTCCCCGGTAAGGTCTACGCCAGGGTACTGGAGAGGAGAATCCGGCCAATAGTCGAACCTCGGATCCAGGAGGAGCAGTGTGGTTTTCGTCCTGGCCGCGGAACACTGGACCAGCTCTACACCCTCTACCGGGTGCTCGAGGGTTCATGGGAGTTTGCCCAACCAGTCTACATGTGTTTTGTGGATCTGGAGAAGGCATTCGACTGTGTCCCTCGTGGTGTCCTGTGGGGGGTACTTCGGGAGTACGGGGTCCGGGGCCCTTTGTTAGGGGCCGTCCGTTCCCTGTACAACCGAAGTAGGAGCTGTGTTCGCATTGCCGGCAATAGGTCAGACCTGTTCCGGGTGCATGCTGGACTCCGCCAGGGTTGCCCTTTGTCACCGGTTCTGTTCATTGTTTATATGGACAGAATTTCTAGGCGCGCCCAGGGGGCGGAGGGTTTCCGGTTCGGGGAGCACGGGATCTCATCTCTGCTGTTTGCGGATGATGTTGTCCTGTTTGCTTCCTCGAGCCGGGGCCTCCAGCATGCTCTGGAGCGGTTTGATGCCGAGTGTGAAGCGGCTGGGATGAGGATCAGCACCTCCAAATCCGAGGCCATGGTACTCGACCGGAAAAAGGTGGCTTGCCCCCTCTGGGTGGGTGGGGAGCCTTTGCCTCAAGTGGAGGAGTTCAAGTATCTCGGGGTCTTGTTCACGAGTGACGGAAGGACGGAACGTGAGATTGACAGGCGGATCGGTGCAGCGTCTGCAGTGATGCAGTCTCTGTACCGGACTGTCGTGGTGAAGAAGGAGCTGAGCCGCAAGGCAAAACTCTCGATTTACCGGTCAATCTACATTCCTACTCTCACCTATGGTCATGAGCTTTGGGTCATGACCGAAAGGACAAGATCGCGGATACAAGCGGTCGAAATGAGTTTCCTCCGCAGGGTGGCTGGGCGCTCCCTTAGAGATAGGGTGAGGAGCTCGGTCACACGGGAGGAGCTCGGAGTAGAACCGCTACTCCTCCACGTCGAGAGGAGCCAGTTGAGGTGGCTCGGGCATCTGTTTAGGATGCCTCCTGGACGCCTCCCCCGGGAGGTGTTCCAGGCATGTCCCACCGGGAGGCGGCCCCGGGGAAGACCTAGGACACGCTGGAGGGACTATGTCTCTCGGCTGGCCTGGGAACGCCTCGGGATCCCCCCGGAGGAGCTGGAGGAGGTGTGTGCGGTGAGGGAAGTCTGGGCTTCCCTGCTCAGACTGCTGCCCCCGCGACCCGGCCCCGGATAAGCGGAAGATAATGGATGGATGGATGGATGAATTAAAGGCTACCATTTTGTAGAATATTCTTGTATTTCACTTTTACTTTAATTTGTCTGCTACTTTTTGCCAGCCCACTCTCCTGGCATTTGCAGACTTTGAGGTGTATTCCCTGTCGTTTTAAATAACGACTCAAACTCGGAATAACCTTCAATTAAAAGCTCTTGTTCTGATTGGGAGAAAAAGTGGGCACGTTCTTTGGCCATGCTGAACAGCCAATAGCAGCGTCGCTGATCAATGTTTCTACTATCGATACATATCCCCTTTTAAGCCAACACGCGATCCTATCCAGTGATACTAATCGTACACAAGAGGTTTGTTCGAAGAACCCAGTTAGCCGGATCATGATTCGCACGATGAAATCATCTTGGATGTGTCATTTGATCTTGGATGTATTAAGCGACGTACGAAGAACGGGCCCCAGGTCAATGAAGTGAATTGCTTTTGTTTAGCTCTCTTGATATGGCTCCCAGAAATGGCCTTGACTCTCCTTCTATTTTCCTTGTTCAAAGTTGCATGGCATTACACACTTTGGGGATATTGGAACCATTGTTCCATTCTAATGTCATAGGCATTTCCTAGTCAGACTTTACAGAGAACTATCAAATAGCCATTCACATCCTGAGCAAACATAATGACAGTTTATCAATGACACAACAAACATGAGCATATCTCTCTACCGGACATAACTAAAAGTAATGTTCACGTAAACTCAAAACAACAGTGTAGATCAAAACATACATTCATACATTTCAGATTATTTCAAACAGATTTGTATCTTCAGATTTACATACAGCATTGTTTTTCAGTTGGAAAATAGAAGGAGGCATATCGCCATCTTTATTACGTACATTGGCAAAGTAGTCACTTGGTACTTGACATCATATATCAGGCATATCAATCATTCTCAGGGCAATACAATAATCATCAATATTGCTTGCTTCTGTCTGTGCTTTATTTGGGCTACCACAATCTTACTGGCAGCCTTCCGAGAGCCTACTGCACTGCACTCTACACAACACGCAGTAGACAATTTCCAAGCACAAAACCACAATCAGCAGAACACTTCTTAAAATGCCCAATTCAGTGATTCCCTGTTGACTGGTAATTCAAAAGAAAACCCCCCTTAGAGGTCAGTCAATCAGCAAAATTCCAAGCTTCAGGTTCTTCTAAAGCTAAAATTATCTATTTAATGTGAGCAGCCATATCTGTAATATTAGCAGATTCATCTGGGATGAAAGTACAACAGTCATGACCTAACAGCACATGTATCTCCCTGACAGCAGATAATCCAGTGCCATACGGTTCTGTAGCACTACCTACCTCGTGGCCTTCATCTCAGAAGCAACCGCAGTTAACGTGTTGGCTGTCTCATTACCAATGGACTCCAACTCTACTGCTGAGCTCCTAATATAGTTAAAGGCAGAGATAACACCATACACAGGGAGACTTCCATATAAACATAACGTCATTGTGTACTATAGACTCCAAGATATGCAGATCCCAGCTTCTTAGCATCTGCATTAATGCTACTTCTCTTGTGGCTGCACCACTAATGTTTGGGCAAGGGTGCAGGGGCGACCCATTTACAGGTCTGAGGGCTCCCTACAATAAACCCACAGTAACATGTTCCTGACCAGTTGGCTGGCAGGACATATTAAGCGCTTGAGGGCTCCATGGCCACCAGTTCTTAGTGCCATAGTTAGCTGCATGATTAACTCAAAATGGTGATGCCCTTGTACTTACAAGGCTGCAACAGGCTGTTGGCATGAGCACACCTCTTGCATGGTTCTTCACCTTCCCCTAAATATTGAAAACATTTCATCAATAACATACTACATGTTCTGTAGTATACTGTTGTAAGGACAGTACAAGAACTGCATTGTCAGCAACATCAGGAATTTACGTTACCTACCGGAATGATATGCAGAACAAGTAACACTGAACTCATACAGCTGAATTTACAGATCATCCAGTAGAGTGTGAGCATACCTAGAAACAGTATCATTACCGTATTTTTCGGACTATAGGGCGCACTTAAAAGCCTTTATTTTATTTTTTGCGATTTATGTGTGGTACAAGGCGCTCACAGTGCTAAATCAAAATGTTTTTGTACGACTTTGGTAAACTACAAAGCCGCACCGCTTGCAGCATTACGGCTACCGTAGCCAGGAGCTTCGCGGAGTAATACATACTATGCTTCACCATAATATTATTCGACTGATTTATCTGACTGTTTTTTTCCCGTTTAATGCGCCTTATAGTCCGGTGCACTTTATATATGAAAAAAGATCGAAAATAGACCATTCATTGACACTGCGCCTTATAATCCAGTGCGCCCTATAGTGCAAAAAATACAGTACTTGTATTCTTTTCAACGCTCTCACTGTACCACTGTTCTATACACATAACCATCCAGATGGGACATATTCAAGAGATGACTGACTCGTCCAATAAAAACGGTTAGTCACATTCTTTGCATCCAACCCTACTCAAGGCCACTTCTTGGCCTTCCACCTATCAGCCATTGATGGAGGGACAGCAAGTCCTGGATAACCTCCAGAATGCTTGGGACCCCCAACCCTGCAAAGTCTGTCTCCTTTAATGCTGAGAAACATCAAAATCAGGCAAACATCAAAATCACATTTTCCCCTTCCTCGGGAAGGTGTTGTTCTTCATGTTGTTCTTCATGTGTTCACAATGTTCAGATCAGTATAAATGGGAGCTGCAATAGTGACTCTGGTAGTGGCTCGTGTCTGCGAGGTCTGTGGACTCGTGCGTCCGGTATAAGTGTTTGTCGGGTGTGTGCGTCAGTTTACGTGTAGATCTGATCTCTCGTCGCAGCTCAGGCAACGGCCTCGGTTTCCTTGAAACCACGAGGCCTCCGCCTCGGTACCCTCTCGTCTCCATTCTGGGTGCTGTTCTCTGCTTCATGTAGAGGCTGGAGGAAGACAGAAAGTGTCTCCCCCTCTCCAAGCGCCTCTCTCTGGTTCCCCGTCTGAGTGCTGTCGTCTGCTTCATAAATCACACATGGGGGAGAGAGGCATGGTAGCATCAGCAGCCCCTCTCTGGCTTCCTCCACATGTGACTCACCTTTGGACGTCTTCAGCACCTCCGCATGGGTGCTCTTTGGGACCTCCTTCTCCACGCCCCTGGATTGGAGTGCTGTATGGAGGTCTGGTTCTGGCTCAAATCGGTCCGCTGGACTGGAAACGGCTCCCGGTTCAGCCACTGCGAATGGGTCTCCACCCCCCTTTGGTGCACTCTCTCCCTTGGAGGGAGGAGTACCCCAGTGGGGATGAGACAAAAGGCAATTTGGAGCAGGCACCATCTGAAGGTGCCCCTGCTCCTCTTTTGGCCCCTGGCTCTCCGTTAAGACCCTCCACCGTGTTTTTCGGTGGAGGGGCCCTTTTGCAGTGTGTTGCATGGATCCAGGTGGGACGAACCGCCACCTTCACTACCATGTGAGTCACCAAGAGGACCAGGTATGGCCCGGTCCATCTCGGTGAGAGGGAAGTCCTCCGTTTGTGCATGTCACATACACGTAGTCTCCCCGTTGACACGAATCACTTGGCTCCCCAACAGGTTCAGGCAGGGAAGCTTTCACCTGTGAATGCACAGCCCTAGCTGCTCTAGCTAGGGCATAACAAAAGTGTAACATTGTATCATCCGTCTGGTGGATATTCATCTGTTTCATTGATAGCGGGGGAGAGACAATCTCATTGGCCTCCTTAACACTATGTCGTGTGGAGAAAGCCCATTCCTCCTCTGGGGAGTGGACCTCATGGCCATGAGGGCTAGTGGGAGCACATCAGGCCATTTTAGGCACGTCTCCTCACATATCTTGGCTAGTTTGGTTTTCAAAGTTACATTCTGCCTCTCCACTGACCCCGCAGGTGATAGGGGCAGTGAAACTGCTGGTTGATCTGGAGTGCTTTACAAAGTTTTTGAACAATTTGACCTGTGAAATGGGAACCTCTATCACTGGACAGTCTTGTGGGGATCCCATATCTACAGATCACATCTCTCATGAGAATCTTGGCTTCCGTGGTAGCATCAACTTTCTGACATGGGCAGGCTTCCACCCATTTCGAGAACATGTCAACAATTACAAATACATACTCAAAATTACAACACTTGTTCATCTGAATGAAATCAATTTGTAAATGCATAAAAGGACCACTTGGTGGCGGGTGGGCTATGTCTCTTGTCTTAGGTCCCTTACTGGGAAATTTCAAGTATGACCCTGAGCACAATGTTGCTCAGCCTTGGTGGAAAGATTAGGTGCAAACAAATCAGTATTTACTATTGAGACCATACCCCCCTTGCTCGTATGGGCACAGCCGTGCGCCATGCGAGCCAACCAAGGGACCAATGCATGTGGCCCCACCACGCGGCCATCGTCGTGGCTCCACACTGCTGAAGTTGGATCTTTCACACAACCAATGGATAACCAACCATCCCTCTCAGAGTTATCAGCAGCGGCGTGAAGGTCTGCCCCAAGAGAGTGTGTGGCATGTGTGTGGCGTGTGTGTTTCCGACTGTTTGGGACACAGATATAAATTAAGACCTAGCTCACATGAGACACATTTTGACTGCAGCCTTTGCTGCTCTAAATCAGCTTCAGCATTTCCTCCCGAAACACCACCTGTATTGTTAGCATGAGCCCCACACTTCACAATAGCTAGTTTTCCCGGTAGTATTATTGCATACAGCAAATTATCGATTATCTTTCATTCTTTCTTGCTCCATCTGAGGAGTTAATGAAAACTCTTTCTCGCCATATGGCACCAAAAATCGTGAGTACTCAAAATCTATACCTTGATTCGGTGTAGATATTTACAGCCTTGCCTTCTGAAAACGACATGCCCTTGTCAAAGCAAACAACTTTGCCTGCTCTACAGCGCATTGTGTAGACAGTTTACCAGATTAGAAAGTCTCAATATCGATACAGACCGCATATCCACCGTCTAAGTAGTCATCTAATGTTCAGGACGAAGATCCATCCATGTACAACACAAATTCAGCATTGTCAATAGGTTTGTCAAACAAACAGGTCTGGCTGCTAGCACTTCATCAACAACCATCTCACAGTCTTGCGGTTTGCCAACATCAATGGTGGACAACTATGGTTCTGGATTCAACGGGGAGCACCCATGAATCATACTGTTACTTTGAGTCAACAAACCAGTTCATACTCGGTAGCTCTACTGGCTGATGTATAGGTGCGTAACAGACGAACACTTACTGTGTGCGGAACCATCACAGCCATGGGCGACCCCAACACTATATCTGCAGTTGCTTTCACACACGTTGCCGCAGAACAGACTTCTCGTAAACACGGGGGGAAACCTGCTGCCACATTGTCTAAAGAAAAACTCACATAAGGCCTCCTAAGATTACCATGTTGCTGGGTCACTACGCCCTGGGCAAACCCTTTGGCCTCGTGGCAGTACAGTGTGACTGGCTTGGTGTAGTCTGGCAGACCAAGAGCAGGCTCCTAGGCCAGGGCCTGCTTCAAAGATACAAAAGATTTATCAGCTTCTGTATTCCACAACAAATGACAATCAGTTTGGCCCTTCATTAAATCGAGGAGAGGTCGAGCTAACACAGCATAATCAATGATCCACTGACGATAATACCCGGCTGAACCTAGAAAATACTTCAGTTGTTTTGGCGTTCTAGGCTTCGGTATCAATCGGATGGCCTCCAACCTATCAGGAGTCAGAAGACGCTCTGTACCTTTTAGTGTATGGCACAGATACTTGACCTCCTCAGACCATAACTGGAGTTTTGCTTTTGAGGCCTTGTCAACAGTTTAGTTCTCCCAATGCAGAACTTGATTCTTAACTTCTACCTGGAGTTCAGTGAGCAATCCACCAATGAGCATGTGACGATGTGGCACAGGGGAAGCATCCACTGTAAACTCAGAGTGTTTGTCAAACATCCTAGTAAGTCTTTCCAAACAATCTGTAGGCTCCTAATCTTCTGTTTGCAGTCATACGCTTTGCTCCAGTCTAGTACACCAACTCCGATTTTTGGTATCACTGCTATCAACGAGCCTTTGAGTGCATCATAAGGTCCTTGTTGCAGTGGATAACTATCAACTGGGGTCACTAGTTTCTCTGGTGATTTCTGTGCTGGCTGCACCTGACCGGATTCTTTCCTTAACAGTTGCTTTTCTCTGTCTATGGCTCTCCTGCATAGCCACAGCAATAGTAACAACATCATATTAATCAACAGTAAAACAGGCTGCAAATCTTTGGTAGTCTTTCTTATTTCTCTACAGAAATATTGCTACTCTCCACCTGTTTCACAACTTATGACTTCTAAGAGCTCTTCTAAACTCTTAGTTTTGGCACTGGGAGTTCAAACAAATAAACTTCTATAACTTTGTTCAGTTTGATCACATTTTAACCAAGAGTTCTGGACAGAACTTCTCTGTCTCTCAGGATACTCTTGATCATTCTTAGCTTCTCTATCAGAATCACTTTTCGCTTGCTCACACTGTATCTTCACAAGTAGCTCGTAGCTTCAGTTGCCCAGAGCATAAAACAGGATAGATTACATATTGTTTGCAAGTACGACTTGTTTCCTTTTCTGTCAAGACCGCATTTAAACTCTCCAGTATTTTTTTCATCAAACGTTCACTCCAGTGGGAAACAATGTATCGTGTCATATTTAGTCCACTCATGCCATTTCTCAATGCTTGAAACTGCTTGAATTCCATATAAATCAAACATAAATGGGGCTGGACTATTCTCAAGTAACAATGTCTCTATTGCTCTTGTGATGGAACCTCGAATTGAATTAAAATGTATCTGTAACAACTCAAAACGGCATGTGGCCAACTCTTAGAACTTTAGCCTTCTGTAGCAAGGATCATACGGCACTTTACAATAGTTACAAACCCACACTGCACTCTAGACCAAGCACATAGCAATATTGAAGAATCACACATCTCCACGAGCATATGATGGTGAACAATAGAACTACAATATCGTGTGGTAGTGGACTCCAAATATGGCCTATTCTCGCCTTTCAGGCGCTTGATAATGGTACGCGCATACAACGGCTCACTCATTAGGAACGCGCATACAATAATTAACACAACTCTGTTACCTCATGGGTAACAAAAAGGACCACAATTCGTACTTAAAAGAGACGAGTTCATCAATAAACTGCCAGTCTGTCTTTCCCTTAGTATTTGATTGTGTCCCTCGCTGATTGTTCAATGCCACCTAACACACCTAATAACCTCCTAACTGTCCCTTGACATTGTCAAAGTATCCCTCACTTGTTTCAAACCCACTTTACCCTTAAAAGTTGGTCTCCCGCATAAAGCCTTTGACCCTAGTACATTGTGACCGCCCACCTACTGTGCTTGGTCTAAATGAAAAAACAACCCAACACCAAAACGTAATAAAACGTACATTTATAGGTAAAAACGAAAAACAAAAAGAAATCTCACTAAAGATCTCTGCTCAACTAAGGTTTTCAGATGTAATAACACATTATCATTTACACACGCCTTATTGTCACACCCCTTGTCTGTAAGAAGTATAACCACACTCTCCGTCGACGATCCTTTTCCTCAGATCGAGAGTATGGGTCGTGTCTTACACGATATTACATCCCTTCAAATCAGCATCGACCAGAGTTCTTGTATGCTATCAGTATCCGTAGACCCCTGACCAAGACAAAGTAAAGAATGCAAGCCATCTAATGACCACAAACTTCACAAAAACCAATGTCTAATATTACTGTCCTCCTGTTGAGGCCTAGTAGACTATAGTTCTAACTAAGGTATTTAGCTGTAACTAACACATTATCATTTACACACACGCACACCTAATTGGTTCACCCCTGTTTGTATTAAGTATAACCATAATCTTTGTTAACTGGTCCTCTCGGAGCAAGAATATGGGTCGTGTCCAACACAATATTACATCCCTTTCAAATACTTGGCGACCAGGGTTCTTGTACGCTATCAGTGTCCCAGACTCCTGACCAAGACAAAGTAAAGATGACAAGTCATCTAATGACCCCTAACTTCACTAAACCAATGTCTAATTTAAGTGCCCTCCTGTTGAGGCCTAGCAGACCCTAGTTTGCTAAAACCAGACTGTCAACTGAACGTCACAATAAAAGTTATTTAAAGGATTTACGTTACCAGTATCGCAGAGGGACAGCAGGCACATCAAGAATAAAGCAGTCAGTGAAAGGGGTTTTAGAAAAAGGATCCCCATACCTTTTAGTTTTGTGCGCCACAGGTTCTGCTTTACACTGGTGCTGCCGTAGGTCCCTCCTGGATCCAGTGCCGCAATCCTGCCGCCGACAAAGCCAATTGTTGAAGAAAGTGTTTAGTCCGTCTCTTAATAAACGGAGTGACAGTTCAGTTGAGTTCTGGATTAAATAAGTATTTAACAACCTGCAGATTGGGAGAGAAATGACCAGACCTCTGGCAACAAAATGAAGACAGTACAAAGCTTAAGTCTCAATCATGGCTCTCTCCCGGACGAAGGCAAGAGAGCATTCTTTTATAGGGCACAAGAATGTAAACATAGATAGTGACAGTCAGGCGGTAATGACGTTACAACAGTCTTCATAGAAGGTGTGTTCAGTAGTGATTAATATAAGTACACAGGAAATCTAATTTCTTCCACAATATAAAGAATATTTATTGATTCCCATAACATGGAATATGTTTTGAATTTGGTGGAGTGGAATGTCTAAGGGGGAAGCGCTCCCTACCGCCTCGAGCGACACATACGTGCATACATATATGACATGAGGCAAGGAGCAAAGAATATATAATCCCCAACATACGACCACTCCGCCAGACTATGTGTAAGCGGAGCACTGCTGCTCCCGAGCCTTGACATCCCACTTAGTACTAGTGGCGAAAAACAAGTGTTTTTCTGGATGCTTGGGTCATGCTAGCATTAATGATGACTAAACTAAGCGTTCATATCTTTAGTGTTACATACCATCTGATGTGCGGTTCACCTGGCCATCCCAAGCGCACATTCCGTCCGGACTATTTGCTGGACGGAAGGTGAACATGAGGCTAGCCACATCCACCGACCACCTCCCCGGTACCCTTCTCATCCGATCTTGCTGATATCGACCTCTAGGGCGCTGCCCTTCTTGCTCGTCAGCAATCCACCATGGATGTACGCAAAGGCAGCTGAAGTGCTGGAAAACAAAAGATATGTTATCTAGTGTGAAGTCAATGTGTCAGCAGCTCTGCTGTTCCCCGACGGTACCCCGGGTATCTCGGTATACTCGCACGCTTCTGATCGTTACATCAGATGCACGTCTGCGAATCACCAGTGCCGAGCCCAAGATCTAACGGAAACATTCTACTAGATATTGGTCCGGTAGCCTCTCAACCATACAGGGCAGGTTTACAGTTACCTCTAGAGACACAACCTCTGGCCCCTGTCGGTGACCCCAAGGATGTCCGCAAGGCTGTGTATGCACCCGATGTAACTATAATGTAAATCAGAATGAACTACAAAATGTGTCGGCAGACATCCACCGTTCCTCATCGTATCCTGAGGTATCTCTGCAGATATCTCGACTCGAACACTGGCTTCTGATCGTAACCTACTGCATTAGAGCACGTCTGCGGATCACCAGAACTAAGCCAAGATCTTACAGAAATATTCGACCATTATGTGATTGTAACCCTCTCATCCAAAGGGGCAGGTCTACGGCTACCTCTAGAGACCCATTCTTCTAGCACCCGTCGATGACCCAGGATGTACGCGAGGGGTATGTCTCGTATGTAAATGATCGAATAATGTGTCGACAGACGTCTGCCGTTCCCTGTAGTACAGGGCATCTCTGGACATATCCTGATTCAGAACTATGGATTCTGATGGAGCCACCATCAGAGCACATCTGTGGATCACCACATCCGAACCAGAATCAAAAAAGATATTCTGCCTTTATGGGTTAAAAAAGCCAACCCAACCACCAAATGCAATGCTTCATTACTTAGCTGCATGGCCGCACTTCTTTCATAGCACATACGCATCCGAGCTCCTACTATGTCCATTCAATTGGGGCGTACATGCGCTCGCACGCTGCCAAAAACATATGCCCAGTTGCTTTTAGCGTGGCTGTGGGCACTCTGGATGATGCCAATGCTGCCGCCCCAATCTGAATGAGCGATCTGTAGACGGCTCCGGGGACGATCCACGGCGAGCGTGCAGAGCAGAGTCCTTGTGCGAACCAGGATCTCGACATGGCCTGACGGCATCTGTGATGGACAGGGGCTCGGATGGCGTCACCCGGGAGCAACATAGCAGGTTCCGTGACATAGAAGAAGTGGGCAAAATTCACAATTAGTTTGAGCAATCACGATATGAGTACCTTAGAAACAGCATCAGTTGCAATGTTACAGGACAACGTGAACATGTCGCTGGATGCTAGAATAGCTATATCAGAATAGTGAGGTCGCAACAAGGATCAATAGTGGCACGCCTGTTGGTGAATTCCCCACCCATTAAGACCTTTGAGAAACACCAACTCAAGAGTATCAATGTACGTCCAGGGCACTCTCGTCTTAAACTAGACACTACAGTCTTTTTAGTTCAAGATGGCGAGGTTATAGGTAGCCGTTTATCTTTAATATCAGGACGCTGCTTCTTTAGCCCCTTCATAAGCAGTGTATACAGAGCAACAAGCAACATCCTTTCTTAGAGAAGACGGGAATGTTTTTAGAATGTTTAAGCACCACAGTGAACATATCATTAGACATGAAAACATCAGACATGGTGAGGTCACGACAGGGATCGAAAGTAGCACACCTGGTGGTGAATTCCCCACACCTCAAAAACCCATAGAAAGCCATGAGTAACACCAACTCGAGGAGAGTGTTAACATACAGCCCAAAGCACCCTAGTCTTAAACTAGACACAATAAGTGCAAAATAGGTAGGGTTATTGGTAGTCGTTTATCTTTAGTCACAGGACGCTGCTTCAGTAGCCCCTTCATAGCAAGCGTATACGGGGGCTCTCGAGCAGCTGGTCGCTGAAGGACCCAAACACTGGACGTTAAATTGAATGCCGACACCAGTGTTTCCATGGTGGACGATGCAGCTCCTTATTCGAACCACGAACAAATGATACAATCATTTAACCTCCAATTCACATGTATAGGACTGATTCCAGATTCAGAACGAAGCTTGATGATTTAAACCATGCGCTGTCATGATTTTTTAGGTGGAAGGGCTATTCCCTTTCGCATGTATTCCCCAGCCAACACTACATACTTTTCTGGTGCACATGGGCCTAGTCTTGTGCAGTCCTAGTAAACAAGCAGACAACCCCACAATGTGATACAGCTCGTGGAGCGCTGTGGCAAAGACTCTGGATTCAGGGAAGCAGTCTCTGCTGGCCACTTGTGAACCGTTAGTCCCCGTAACATCCCTCAAACCCGACAGATAGGCCCCTAACAGGGAAATTTCAGAGGCGCACACATTTATTCAATGCATTGGCTGGGATTTGAACCCCCACCGGGAACGAAACCCAGGCTTTCTGCCCATTGTAGGCAAGAATCCTACCACTGAACCGCCAGTGCTGCCGGTTGATACACCTTAATGCTATCAATGTTGGTTGCAATCAACATTTGAGAAAGCATACGTAAATACCGCCTATAGTTTACCTGTAGGTCTAGCTTTATAGCTTCCTACTTAGCTTCAGTATACAGTCTTTATTGCGCACCATTCTGCCTGCAACTGCATGGTAATTAACTCCTAATCTGAAATTGTGCAAAGACGACGGCATCCGGGGTTCACTGTCTTTGAGGAACATGCACGGGTCCCCGCGATCGACCAAGTCGGAGGAACACAGCCCAAATTGAAGTCTTATCTGCATCTGTATCTTAACCAATGTCACATCCGTACCTGTGAGAATTTTTCCACGCAGAAGGGTGGAAATGTTGCAGCGGGAAACGGGAGCGGTGCCCTGTTCTTCTGCCATGAAGTCCTAACATCCAGCAGCTTCGAAACACAGTTTCCCGCCGGAACTTCCCTAAAGTTGCATCCGCTAAGGTAAGCACCCTGTCCGTATGAGCAGTCAGTAATTCGATAGACCTTACTCTGGAACCTGGCTGCTAGCATAGTTACAGAACACTCCACTGCAGATATTGAGGGATTGTACATGGCAAGACGCGATCATGAAACACTGCTGAAGTAACAAACCCAATACCTTAGCAACAAGTACAAAACATGGTAGTAATAATGACCCCCACACGATAGCAACACAGAACCAACCGCAATGATCCTGGCAACAGTAATGATCCTAACCTGTCTGTGTGAGGGTTGTATATCCGTGCAGCCTTTTAATGCAGTCTTACCGGGTGAAGCCCCAATGGGCTTGTACTAACTGGGTCAGGTGTCACCTGATTGATTGCTTGCACTACCTGTGTGCTTGAGCTGTTACTGCATGTGAATTGCGGTGTGTGATGATAAAATAATGTACTGAATTAGTGAAGTGTTATGAAAATGAATGATGATATGTACTTAGATGACTGAGTGATGACGCGGGCAGCCCAAGTGCCGTTGCCAGAACTAGCTTCGCCCATAATAAATAACCACTATTGATACTCAGTCCATTCTGTCTTGACGATGGGGCCACATGGCCTCATCCACATTCAATGTCCTCTCTTGCAATGCACCGAGGGAAACATCTTCTTGCATGCCTTATCCAACCTTGACATTCTTCTGCACCTACTTCTTGGGCAGCAGCAGTCATTGCATTCAGCAAGAGCATCTGCTCATAGGGACAGTGATCATAAACCTTCCACCTCCAAGCACTGAAGAACTCCTCTATGGGATCCAAAATGGGGACTGTTCCTAAACATGCCCTGATCTGCGATCACTGCTGCCCTGATTTCACGCAGCCTTATGGAATTGTTCACAACTGCTGCCTCCTGCTCAGCACTAACAATTCTCCCTCTACCACCAGAGGATGGTAGCCTTTGTATTCTATAAAGAATACATGTAATGGGAGTGAGGAAACAATTACATAAAGTGAGGATGAGGATATTTCTGTATATACTGCTCAGCAACATTACCTGTTTTCCTGTCGAAAAATTCTGACAATGGATGCAACAGTGTTCCTGTTTAGAACAGGTTGGACTCTTTGTCCAGCCGCTCTGAGTGAAAGGCCATGATTTATAACATGATCAATAAGAGTTGCCCGAATTTCATCAGAAACCTGAGCCCTTCCAACTATACCTCCACCGATAATTATCGGCACACAGGCCTTTTGAAATCAGGATACACAAGGAGAGAAGAGGAGAAAAAAAGAAATGTGTAAGAATGTGTGGTGGTGGCATTCCAAGGGCTGCAAGAACAGTAGTCAGTGATGAAATTCGTAGTAGACTAGTAATCCTGCAGGGCCTGTTTAGCCAAATCCTGACTAGGAACTTCTTCAAACTTTACAACCCAGCTATTTGACCATACAGATAATTGCATTAGGTCATTGAACTTTAAAATACTAATATCAAAAGGTACAATGACTGCAGTCCTCCCTCCCTCTCATCCTCCCAAGACCCCATGCAGGCTGTGATCAAATGGAGATTCCCAGCATCAACAAATGCAAAACTGAGCTTTTTGCTCATGTAACACTGATAAAAAAAACACAGTTGTGAGATGTAATGTACAATATTATTAGTAACTTTACTTTTGAAAACGGTATCAATCTTAGCTGGTTGAACGGGTCGTTAATTAGCCTCTGTTGAACGACGTATCAGAATCAGAATCACTTTAAATATAGACCGAAGGTCTGGTATAGATTATTTTCAGTCGTTATAAAATGATCAACTTCCCTTACATGTAACTTCACATTCTAGCATTTATTGTGACATTATATTACTAGTGAACGATTATTAACAACCAAAACAGAGGAGAAATTTGGACTTTTTTAAGACAGTTGTCTGGCAGGTATTTCTGCTCTGGCTGTCTTGAGAAGATACGGTGTGATTAAGCTCAAAATGATTCTGATAGAGAAACTAGGAATGAGCAAGAACGTATTGGGAGACAGAGAGAAGATGAACAGCAAAAGGAGTTGGAAGGTTTTGATCGAGACAAACAAGAGGCTCCAATTAAACTAGGACAGTGGGAGAAACTGAGGCTCTTTGTTAAAACGGTATCAAACTGAACAAAGTTACAGAGTCAGAGAGAACATTTTAACATTTTCATGTACAGACTGCCAGTGCCAAAACTAAATGTGAGAAGTCGCTATTATATTTCTGTAGAGAAACAATGTTAGACACCTTCAGTGTGCAATCGTGAGCAGGCTTCTAAGTAGCTAGCTTGTCGCTTTTATTCTATATAGCTCATTAAAGCTGAGAGCCTTGACAATATATAGTCTATTATATGACGTCATTAAATACATTTCAAAGGGAGCTGCCTCTGACTTGGAAAGTCACAATATGATGTCATAAACGCCGCAAGTTAGGGATTCAGAAGTTTCAGGAGGTTCCCATCAGTTAAGACACATTTGAAGAAGAGACACAGAACGGCCTGTTGGGATTTATTGAAGGGAAGATGGAAGAGAGCATCATAAAAACATCAGACCTTTAAGATTTGATTCAAAAACACCTACCACACACACAGCATATTCTTCACACTCTCTTCATGCAACAAATTGCAACAATGTATGCGGGCCAAATAAATGAATCAAACTGAAATTGGTGTGCACAAGTGTTGGCCAGTTACAGGCTTGAGTGGGATTTTGTTGGGTTCAGATCTAAATCTAGATCACGAAGGAGAAAGACAAACTACATAACAACAAACAATGAAACAATGATACAATGGTTAAAACTTTACACAGAGACAGAGACAAAACATGGAGAGAACAGACACAGGGAAAGCCCTCCTTGGCCTCCCCCCCTGCTCTCCCCCTGGAGAGAACAGACAGACAGAGACACCCTTCTTGGCATCTCCCCTGCTCTGCCTGCTCTCCCCCAGTCCATCTCTGAGGCTCCTCTTTTTATTACAAAAGCTCACAGTTAATTTACAGAGTTCAGCAACTGATAAGGTGCGGGAAAAGACTGCCACACGTCAATTAAAACAAATGTCATTTAGGAACGTTCTCGTGGAAGCTTGTTTTATGGCTTGTTTGAGTTGGGCCTGAGTGTCAGGACACAACCCTCATCCTGCAGACAATAAACCAATCTGGTTTATCTCCAGATCATTCTCATTCTGCAACACAAACTTCAAAAACACATACACAAGCTAACAATTGTATTAATTCTATGAAAGTTGTAACAGAAAATATGGGATTACAAAAAATGATTCTAACAGATTTACATAAGAGGCTGGCCTTGTGAAATTGATGTGCGCTGGGATCTGTTGATGTCTGTTGGTATCCTGAGGACCTGCAGGGTGGGATCTCTGAGCTGAGGGTTAAGCTGGAGGGTGACCGTGGAGCCTCTGAAGAGTTGGATGTCACCATCCGCAGCCAGAGGAAGCAAATCTGCAACTTGGTGGGTGTGTGGAAGGTTCAGGAACACATAAGACGTGCTTTTGCCTCTACTGACCTCTACCAATCTACAACAAACCCTCACAGATTTCTAACTCCACTGAACTTTAATCTTTTTCTGTTCTTGCAGAAGAGAGAAGAACGGCTCCTGAAAGCACAAAATGAGACCATCGACAAGGACAACAAACAAAAGCAAGAAGAAAGAAGCGAGGTAATGCTAAATGACTACATATACAGAGCTCGTCGGCTAGCTTGTAGGAAACACTGAATTGAACTTTCTATGTTTCAGATGTCTTGCTTCTTATCTAGGAGCGAAGTTGCTAATTTGATGAACACCGAGCATGCCGAGTTGCTGCAGCGACAGCGGCCCCTAAAGGTATCTCATCATCAACTTTTCACACACACACATTTATTTACATGTTTGAAAATGAAAAATATGAATGATTGACTGCTTGGGGTTTGACTCAAGAATAACTGGAGGAATACCGACTTATTCATGCAGTCAGGACGTGCATGAGGTAGGATCTGTCTCTGTATGTAAAGAAGAACTTTACTGCTCTAGCAGAGTCCTGCATGTGGTTTTCTACTCTGTTATTACAAAAAGGTTTTGATGTTTGAGTTTCTCACCATCATACAGGTATAGTAGAATGCGTTCTTTCATTGCTTTTCTTTCCCATTGATATTATGATGACAGCGTTGGCATTTTCATTCTTGACTTTGTGTGTGCTCAGGAGCTGAGGAACAAAAACAAAGATCTGGAGGTCCAGCTGGAGAAGGCTGTGATATAAGTGTGCACAACACCACATCTGACTCACATCACCTGCCCACTTTCCTACTACTCTCTGCTAAATGTATGTGAATCTGATGGACAGGTTTGGTGGACCCCATGTTGACCAGCCCACCTCAAAGGAAGAAGAACTGGAACAGATGCCTGACTCATATATAAGTGAAACCCTCTGCAATGGTCCTCTAACCCTCTCCAACTTCCTGTGGCAGTGAGTAGCACTGCAGAGAGCTTTTTGTTTAGCAAATACTGTAGATCACAGCTTCTTGGCCTCATACCACCATAGTGAGCAACCCTGAGAGTTTAGAGCAGTGTTTCTCAACGGGGGCGGTACCGTCCTCCAGGGGGCGTTCAGAGAATGTTGGGGGGCGCTGGGAACAATATTTTTAAAAGGGGGGCGTTGAGGTGCGGTTGGGGGGCGTTTGTGTCTGTTTTTTAATGCCAGTTTTTTTAATGCCAGTTTCGTCTAACCGACACCTACTCATTTTTCCGGAGCCCCTCTAGGGTCACTGTACGGTTTTACACGCTAATTCCTAACTTTGTAACTCCCACTGTAAAGGGTGTTCTTAACCGGTGAAACAGTGTCTTACTCAAGCTTGGTAATACTTTTAACGGTGTTTATTCTTTTCAGTATTCAAGTTTTCCACACGCTACTTGCTAGCTAAACAACAGTTCAGATACCCCGGTTAAAACAAAAACAGGTTTTTACATAAAGCAGATCCGGCAGGTTAAAGCATCCGCCCCACTTAACCAACAGGGGGAGGTTTCTCCACCATAAGAGATCGCCATCATTTCACTACAAAATACGGAATAACTAATAAACTAAAAAAAAAAATTAATCTGTGCGCACCGTTTTGTAAACTGTGGCCTCGGATTCATAATCGTATACACCTGATAGTGATACAAGTTAGATCAGCGATACTCATTGCGCATCTCGCGAGCCACATGCGGCTCGTCAAGCTTTAATTGGTGGCTCGCACTGGCATACTAGTTTATAACAATATGGTAACACAGCCCAAAAAAAAATCACATGTGCTACATAAACATGCAGTGAACACAAGCGCAAAAATCTCCATAATACTTAAGAAGTAATAACTATAAATTAAGTAATTTTCTGCGGTCTCTGAATACGGCCAGCCTGCCAACCCGCGCGCTGTTACGCACCAAGCGAGGATTGACGACCGACATAGGATGGAGCAAGCCAGTGGACAACCTCCACTGCAGAGCGTTAAACAGAGGCATCTTTTGAGATGGCTTGGATTTTGGCGCGGGCCAAAACACCGTTCTCAGACTCATAAATAGTAAAAGACTGCTTTTTGTATTACATTTTATACATACTACAAAGTATATTGTGTGTTGTATTGTTTTAGTGCTGTGATTTTTTTTATTATACTTGTGTACATAATACATAAGAATAAAACCCATAAGTAATTGTATATATTGTTAGAAGAAAAAGTTGTTATGGGGGGGGGGGGGCGTCGGTCGGACCTGGAAAATGGAGAGGGGGCACTGGCCTAAAAGAGGTTGAGAACCACTGGTTTAGAGTGTTCCCTACCTTAAAGATTAGATTAAACTTTATTGTCATTACACAGGTACAAGTACAGGGTAACGAAATACAGTTAGCATCCAACCAGAAGTGCAAAACATAAAGATGAGCTTATCTTCCTTATCTCAGCAACAGTTGGTCCGGAAACCTGTCTGGTAATTCCGTAGGTTGAGTTTTCTGATGTGGAGGAGGTCTGGGAGGAGGTCGGGGAGGCCATGGAGGACGACTATTTACGGTGCGGGTGGGGGAGCTGTTGACCTCGACATCCCCAGTCGAGGTCAACAGCTCCCCACCCGCACCGTAAACAGTGTTGGTGAAGCATTGCTTCCCCCTCCTGAGGCGCCGAACGGTTTGCCAGAATTTCCTTGGGGCCGACCGATAGTCCTCCTCCATGGCCTCCTCGACCTCCTCCCAGACCCGAGTTTTTGCCTCTGTGACTACCCAAGTCGCGGCACGCTTGGCCTGCCTGTACCGGTCAACTGTTTCAGGAGTCCCACAAGCCAAAACGGCTCGATAGGACTCCTTCTTCAGTTTGACGGCATCTCTTACTTCCGGTGTCCACCACTGGGTTCTGGGATTGCCGCCACGACCAGCACCAGAGACCTTGCGACCACAACTCCCGACTGCCGCATTGACAATGGAGGTCGAGAACATGGTCCATTCAGACTCAATGCGCCAGCCTCCCCCGGCATCTGTGAGAAACTCTCCCGGAGGTGTGAGTTGAAGACCCCGCTGACAGAGGGGTCCACCAGACGTTCCCAGAAGACCCTCACGATACGCTTGGGCCTGCCAAGTCTGTCCAACCTCCTCCCCCGCCAGCGGATCTGACTCACAACCAGGTGGTGATCGGTTGACAGCTCCGTTCCTCTCTTCACCCGAGTGTCCAAGACACATGGCCGCAGGTCAGAAGACACGACAACAAAGTTGATCATCGACCTCCGGCCTAGAGTGTCCTGGTGCCACGTGCACTGATGGACACTCTTGTGCTTGAACATGGTGTTTGTTGTGGACAAACCGTAACTAGCACAGAAGTCCAATAACAGAACACCAAATCTGTGGGGGCCGTTCTTCCCAATCACCTTTCTCCAGGTGTCACTGTCATTTCCCACGTGGGCGTTGAAGTCCCCCAGTAGAACGACAGAGTCCCCAGTCGATCCACTGTTAAGTACGCCTCCCAGAGACTCCAAGAAGGCCGGGTACTCTGCACTGCTGTTCGGCCCGTAGGCCGCCACAACAGTGAGAGACCTGTCCCCGGCTTTTAGGCGCAGGGACGCGACCCTCTCGTTCACTGGTGTAAACTCCAACACGTGGCAACAGAGCTGTGGGGCTATAAGCAAACCCACACCAGCCCGCCGCCTCTCCCCACGGGGAACGCCAGAGAAATGGAGAGTCCAGCCTCTCTCAAGGATAATGGTTCCAGAGCCCAAGCTGTGCGTGGAGGCGAGGCCGACTATATCTAGCCGGTAACGCTTGACCTCCCTCACAAGCTTGGGCTTCTTCCCCGCCAGCGTGGTGACATTCCATGTCCCCAGCGCTAAAGACTGCGTGTGCGGCCCTGGTCGTCCGGGCCTCTGCCCTTGACCACCGCCCAAAGCACACAGCACCGGCCCCTTACGGTCCTTCCTGCGGGTGGTGGGCCTGCGGGAAGGAAGTGCTGCCTGTGTAAGTGTTATTCTTTTATAGAATAATTTTATTTTGAATCAGATTTTGGTGTAGTTGGTTTGTGCAGAGAAATGTGTGTTCTGCCTTGAAATGGAGAGTATAGTATATATATATTTTTTATGTGTTTTTGAAAAGAAAATTATCCATTTGGCCAATTGTGTTTTGTAGGTGTCAATCTGTGTTAAGAGTTTAGAAAAAGTATCCGAAGTATGGGTAAGTGCTTGTTAGCGATAAAAAAAACTGTAATATCATTGCTTTTACATTGTATCTAAGGTTTGGATAATTAGGATTCCTCCGTCAGGAGGAAACCTATTGTTATTGTCGGTATTATTTTTATTATTATGAATCTTGTAGCATTGAAGTCAATGGCAGCCCTCAGATCACAGCAGTAAAAAGAGACAACAGCACAACATTATGAACCACCACACCATTTTGGTTCACTTGAGACCAAAGGGGGCGCTACAGGCCACGCCCCAATTTGACAATTTGTGCCCTTTTTACAAGTGATGCCATTTGTAGCCCTTTTGTCCTATAATCCTGAAATTCATTACAGATGCCTTATTTGTCATGATGAACAAAAAAGTCAACGCAACCTATAGTGGCAAACCGATAGATTTGTCTGTACAACATACATTTATCAAATGTGTTTTTTCGCTACTCCTCCTACATCTTCCCCATAATTGGCAGTTATCATCATTTACATTTATTCATTTAGCAGACGCTTTTATCCAAAGCGACTTACAAGAGAGAGCTTTTACAAAGAGCATCAGTCATTAAGCATAGCAACGTGATAGACCCCGAACACAGTGGGGTTTTTTAGATCGTGAATCATACATCATGAGAACCAATAAGTGCCAAGGGAAGAACTATAAATGCATAACACAACGATTGTGAACATAAAGCAAGAGATACAACAAACAACACTGGCAAGTCACCATATGGGGACCAACAAATAGTTCAGTCAAGACACTCACGTGATGATTGATATAAAGAATATTTATTGATGACCGTACATGGAATATGTTTGACTTTGGCGGAGTGGAATGTCTAAGGGGAAGCGCTCCCTACCGCCTCGAGCGACACATACGTGCACACATATATGACATGAGGCATGGAGCAATAGATATATAATCCCCCTGATACAGATATACATAAATTCAGACAGACATACAGATATGCATAAATTCAGACAGACAGACAACCGGGGGAGAAAGGGGACGGTGGTGGGAGGCAACAGTAATGATCCTAACCGTTCTGTGTGAGTGTTGGATCTCCGTGCAGCCTTTTAAGGCAGTCTTACCGGGCGGAGCCCCAATGGGTTTGCACTAGCCAGGTCAGGTGTGTTCATGATTGATTGTTTGGACTACCTGTTTGCTTGAACTGTTAATGTATGTGAACTGCGGTGTGTGATGAGTATCAGTGTACTGAATGATTGAAGTGTATGCTGAGTGTATGATGAGTTATGTGAATGAATGATGATATGTACTTGATGACTGAGTGATGACGCGGGCAGCCCGAGTGCCGTTGCCAGAACTAGCTTCGCCCATTTCTAAAGCACAGGAGATTATGTGAAGTGCCATACTATTCCTAAATGCCATTAAATTCTATAAATAAGTGAGTTTTAAGCCTTCTTTTGAAGGTGAGAAGGCAGTCTGTGCTTCTGATGGAGGTGGGGAGTTGATTCCACCATTGGGGAGCCAGGCAGTGGAAGAGTTTGTGTTGCGCTCGGGCGCTCTTGAGGGGGGGTACCACTAGACGGTTGTCAGCAGATGACCATAGGTGATGGGTGGGGGTATAGGGCTGGAGGAGTGAGTTGATATAGGTCGGGGCAGTCCTGTTTACAGCCCGAAAGGTCAGCACCAGGGTCTTGAATCTGATGCGGGCCGTGACAGGAAACCAGTGGAGGGCGATGATGAGTGGGGTGACATGACAGCGTCTGGGTAGGTTGAAAACCAGATGAGTGGCTGCATTCTGTATCCTCTGAAGGGGACGGATTGCATTTGCAGGAAGGCCGGCTAGTAGCGAGTTGCAGTAATCCAGCTTTGTGAGGACAAGAGCTTGGACTAGCAGTTAGGTGGAATGTTGAGAGAGGTATTTTCTGATTTTCCTGATGTTGTAGATGTAGAGGGTGAATCTACATGACCGAGAGACTGCGGCAATGTGAGCTGTGAGGGAGAGCTCGCCGTCCAAGGTGACCCCCAGGTTCCTGGCAGAGGATGAAGGGGTCACTGTTGCAGATCCCATAGTGATGGAGAGATCGTGGGTGATTGAGGGTTTGGCAGAGATGATAAGGAGTTCTGTTTTGGTGAGGTTCAGCTGGAGGTGATGTCTGGTCATCCAGGCTGAGATGTCAGAGAGGCGGCCTCGATTCTGGTCGATATCCCTTGATCAGTTGGGGGAAAGGATAGATATAGCTGTGTGTCGTCAGCGTAGCAGTGATAGGAGAAGCCATGGGAGGCGACGATTGGCCCGAGTGAGGTGGTGTATAGGGAGAGTTATCAATATAATTTTAATAGTTGTTTGTCCGCTACAGCCAAGGGGGCGCTACAGAAAACACCCCACTTTGCCCTTTTTAAAAGTGATGCCATTTGATTAGATTAGATTAGATTCAACTTTAATGTCATTACACAGGTACAAGTACAGGGTAACGAAATACAGTTAGCATCCAACCAGAAGTGCAAAACAGTTATTACAACAGAATATAATAATAGTATACTCAGAATATACACAATATGAACAGTATAATCAGAATATACACAATATGAACAGTATAATCAGAACATACAGGGTATGAACCGATTTAAGTGATTAAAGTGATTGGAGACAAACGTACAGCTGTATAGTACAAGATGCTACATTATTAACATAATTTACAGAGTTGCATGTATGTACAGTTACTGCAAATGATGCAATGTGAAGATGTGCAAAATGAATAGATAGTGCAAATAACAACCGAAATGATGCAGATGATGCAAGATGAACAAACAGAAATGATAGTGCAAATATAGGGTGGCGGGGGTTCTATGGGGGGAGCGAGGGTTATATAGGGGGGCGGGGTCTAGTGTGGGTGAAGTTCAGGAGTGTCACAGTTCTGGGGAAGAAGCTGTTCCTCAGTCTGCTGGTCTTGGACCTGAGACTCCTGAGGCGTCTGCCGGAGGGCAGGAGGGCAAACAGTTTGTGGTGTGAGGAATCTTTTCGGAGCTGTGGGCTCTGCGCAGACAGCGCTTCCTCTGGATGTCCTTGATGGATGGAAGAATAGTCCCAGTAATGCGTTGGGCGGTTTTCACCACCCGCTGCAGCGCCTTGCGCTCTGCGACTGTGCAGTTCCCATACCACACTGTAACGCAGTTTGTCAGGATGCACTCGATCGCACTCAGGATGCACTCAATCGCATTTGTATCTCTTTCGTCCTAGAATCCTGGAATTAATTCCATGTGCCTTATTCCTCACGACGAACAAAAAACACCTCAACAACTCATAATGGAAAATCTTTAGATTTTTCTGTACATTATACATTTATAACCTTTTTCGCTACTCCTTCTACAATTCTTAACCAATCTTCCCCGTGTTTGGTTGGCAACATCTTCAGACCAAGCCTCACAAAAGTTATCTAAAGATTTTTGATATTCCAAATCGTTTGTCCGCTACAGCAATGTAAAATCGGCAATAACACACCTAAACAGGAAGTTCATCTTATGATTCCTATCAAAGTCAACAAATCTTTGAGAAATCAACCAAACTTGATATGCCACCAACAACACACTACAATACAGTAATCCCTCGTTTTTCACGGGGGTTACGTTCCAAAAAGCACCCGTGCTAAGTGAAATCCGTGAAGTAGAAACCTTATTTTTTTTACAATTATTATACTGTACGATTACATTTTAATAAACGATTCATGCATTCCATAATGCCGACCTACAGCCGCACAGATTTTACCCTCCTTTACATGTCCAAAAGTTTAACTTCCTCTGCCTTTTGGGCCGGACCGCAGGTGCCTTTGTCGGTGCAGAACGTTTTGTCGACATTATTGTTTAAGAGAATTTGCTTGTACAAGAGACATTTACGTGTATTTTATTTGGCTAGCTGTTTTGCACGCGTACAGTACATATAGTATTACAGTAAACCGCAACGTTATTGACGCACAGGTAGAGAAGAAGCAGAGGGACTGTTCAGCCAATCAGAATGCAGAACACAATGCACAAAGAAGAAAAAAAACGTGAAGTAGCGAAATCGTGAAAAGTGAACCGTGATATAGTGAGGGATTACTGTATATACAACCCCATTGAATAGCTAAATTCATATCTTTCAAAATGATTTAAATAAAGGAATTCTAATTTATCGCTAAGGATATGCTTTATACAAGTGCCAAGCAAAAACTGATAGTCCAAATCAATACCAAGTTCATATGTAGACTTTTGACAATGTGTTGTATACAAATCTGAGAAGAAGTTGAATGTAAGATGAAAAATAGATTAATGATGTGTATTTGAAATGTGACTGCTTGGCTTAAGGCTAAGGCTGTTTTGCAAATCCTCTCTCTGTCATGCCAGACCCAGTGGCCCCAAAAAAACTCCCACGCACAAGACTCTGTTGACACAGTGGGCTGAGTAAGCCCCCACCTTCACCCTGCTATTGGCTGCTGGATGGATCATGACACTGGTAGTTGTCTTGTATCTCTGAAAATCTTGAACATAGTCACACCAAACTTGGATGGTGCACTTTGCATTACAAGACAATTAAATTATTATTGTAAAGTGGAAGTATATGGCAGCCCTTGGACCAAATGAGTAAAAAGTTTAGATTTTTGGCATGGTGTACCATCAAAACATTATGAACTACCACACCCAATTTGGTCCATGTGAGACCAATTTGTATCCCTTTTGTTGTAGAGTCCTGAAATTCATTAGAGATTCCTCATTTGTCACGATGAAGAATAATGGGCCTCATAATGGCAAGCCCATAGATTTTTCTGTACAATATAGTTTTAGGAAACATTTTTCTTCGCTTCTTCTCCTACAACTTTTGCCCAATCTTCCCCAGGATTGGCAGTTATCATCGTCAGATGATCAACCCTTACAAAAGTTATCAATAGGATTTTTGATGTTCACAATCCTTTGTCCGTTACAGCACAGGGGATACTACAGTCTTGGATCTATTCACACCAAACTTGCAGATTGCATTTTGAATTACATATCAATTTCATAAATTGTTCCAGGAGGAATCCACCATCGCTGCTTGCAGCTATATTTGTTTTTGCTTTTGTGGGATGTAATGTGTTAACATTCGTGAATACTACAACAATCCATCGTTTTGTTGGGAGGTATATTTGTCTGTTAAGAAAATGTAAGCGTTGTGGAAATGTGTTCCTGCCTGCATATTGTGTTTAAAAGACATTAAATATGTGAATTGTATGGCCAAAAAAGACTGATGCTGTGCTAATTTTATTTAGAGTTTTGAAAATGTGACAACTGTTTGGACAAACGCTTGTTAGCAACTGAAAAAACTGTAATAACATAAGAAAATCCTTTATTTGTCCCCCAGAAGTGAAATTGCAGTTTGCAAAAGTAGCAGGGTACAATACAGCACTTTAAAGTACAGTTAAGAAGCAGTAGAAGTCAAAATGTAAGATAGTGATCTAAGATCAACATTGAACAATAAGTGGGAGAGAGTTAGTTTGAGTTAAGGGAGATGGCTCCTGTATGGAATAAGAAGTGAGTGACATACAGCCAAGTTATTGCACGTAGTATTTCGGATCGTAATACAATAAGAGAATATTGCACGTTGTAGTTAAGAAGGCAATTAAGAATATTGCATGTAATAACTGTATCATATTGCATAAATAATATGCACATTGTAATAATTATGGACAGCAGTGTTTGTTGAATAGTCTGACAGCAGCAGGAAGGATGGACTTGCGGAACCTCTCCTTCAAACACTGAGGGTGAGCTGCTTTCTGAAGCTGCTTTCCAGAGCGGACAGGGAGTCCTGCAGGGGATGCGACTCATGGTCTGGTATAGATGTCAGCTTTGCCACGACCAGTCTGTCGCCCACCCCCTGCACTGAGTCCAGAGGACAGCCCAGGACTGAGCTGGACTTCTTGATGACCTTATACAGCTTCTTCCTTTCTCTTTCAGTGATGCTGCTGCTCCAGCAGACCACACCATACAGGATGGCTGAGGCCACCAATAAGTTGTAGAATGTCCTTAGGGGTGCCCCCTGTACTCCAAAAGACCTCAGTTTCCTCAGGAGATAGAGCTTACTCTGACCTTTCCTCTACAGTGCGTCAGTGTGGTGAGTCCAGTCCAGTCTGTGGTTCAGGTGAACACCAAGGTACTCATATGACTCCAATCTCTCATTGTCAATTCCCTGGATGTTCACCGGGAAGAGGCCTGTGAGGTGGGGATGCTGTCATCCGGTTGAAGGAAAACCTATGTTTATTGTTTAATTTGACTGTTTCACAATTATATTCAAAAGTATTATGTAGCATTTAAGTAACAACTCTTATAACCTAAAGATGTTAAAGTGTGACTACTATGCTCACTGTGTCTGAGAAAAAAGTAAATATAAATAAATCTTTCAGTAGAAGGCCCGAACATAGAATCTTATCTGCTCAAAGTTTAAATGTGCTGTGCAGCCACAGAAGGAACAAAGTGCCTATTATACAGAAATAAACGTTTAAAGTTAATATAGAACCGGAAATAATATGCAGAGATAGAAAAGAAAGAACGTAATGTGATGATTTGTAACTTCACCATTGATACAGGAGAGGTGACAATTGACATAAGTCACGTAGATGGTGATTATTGTATGATTAGAATAAGTGGGTAGGGGACGTGACGCGTCCAACCAGACGTCCAAAGTGCTCACGGCGGCACACAGGGGGTTTGTCCAGAGAGCTGGTGTGGCTCAGAGAGAGAGAGAGAGTGAGAGAAATCAAGTGAAATGACAGATTGGTATGAAAGGGGAGTGGGCCTTCTCCAGAGTTAGAGAGGAGGGTCAGCGGTCAGGGCTGGTGATGCCTGGGCTGGTGGTACAGAGCCCTGACTGTCAGGATACAGGGTGGAGAAGGACAAGGGCTTGTGGAGCTTGGTACGGGGTGGATGAAATTGGGATACAGGTTGGGCCAGATTCAAGATTCAGGGTTGGCCAGGACAGAGAGCAAAGAGGGCAGACTGGCAATGTGGCTGTCCTGGGGGAGAAAAGTGTTACATCTTGTAGCTCCATGTACCAACTTATCTCTTGAGTTTGACACTGAGCTGAATGCTGCATTGTACTTTCACTGTCCAAGCCTCTCTGCTTGGCTCCTCACATCATAGCTGGTTTGCAACATTCTTTTCTCGCACACTCAAATTACATGTGTAATAGGACAAAATGAATACATGAAAAGCTGTGGTATTTCAAAATGACTAAGTAAGGTCTTAGATAAGGGTTTTTACTGGACCTGGTCGCTACTTTTCACTTCCACGTACAAGATCGCATGGGATAATACAATTCTAGAAAGTTTTCTTTTTAACTTTTTGTACTCATTGTACATTGTAATGAGTTGCATGGAATAATACATTCTGGCCATTTTTACCTTCTACGTTAGCAACTCAGGCCTTCAGAGTCACTCGTTATAAAGACAACGTATTTGCTACAAAAAAACAAATAAGTTGTTCAAGATATACAGTTGTAGCAGGTTTGTCAGTATGGAAATTATTTCTTGGATATAATGGATATGATCATTGTGAATGCATCAATCTATAGCCATTAAACAACAAAGAAACTTGGTTTTGGCTCTTAACCTCATATTTACTCCCATATCCCAGTTTTGAATCCGCAACACATTGCGTCCAAAGAACACACGTAGCCTTAAATTAGTACAGTAATATAGGCTTCCGGTGGAGACTACCACAATATTTTCTGGGTTCCTTGTTCTCCGCATTAATATCGCCTAGCCCAGGCTGCAGGCTTCCTGGTCGATGTGAAATACACGTTATGATGAGAAGCAGAACATCCACACTGGCGTCTGCCTCCATGTGCTTTCAACAAACCTCCATAAGCTGTTGTGATGTCTTCAGTTGAACTCAATGTGAATTCTCTTTAACAACGTATATTTCCAGTAAACTGTGCTTCTCAATGGCATTCCTAAAGAAGGTTCTGCATGCCACATGGTATGAGACAGAAAATTGTGTTGACGTTAATATATACATGTTTTTATGCTACAATGTTTAGCTGCACGCTTCGTATAAGTCTGTCATACCTTTTGCTTTGACAAAGTGAAGACAGCCCTGCGGAACAATCAGATCACATTGCTGCTGCTTCTAATCTGGTCGTCTTTGATCACGTTTCAGTCAGGACTTTGTAAACACTTAGTTGACAGGCCCTGTTTTATACTGAACATTTATGAGGGCGTTTGTCTGTTTAGTGGTGGGAGCCAGGGAGAGGCTGCTGTTGTACAGCGCCACCACCTGGCCAGGTCAGGCACCTGTGCTAAGCGCAGCTCGCTGTCCACAAAACCACGTAACACACACTACTGAAAACATCAACATTTATTCGTTATTTATTTATAGATTAGACATTTCATGATTTAATAGCGATATATTGTTATTGGCAAAGATACTATTATCCAATTGCATTTCTATACATTAATACAAAATGTGAGGTAGGGCCTCATGTTGACAATCAAAATAATATGATCATTAGGCTATAATAATATGATCATTAGGCTATAATAATATCATTTTTATATGTGGCACAGAATTCAATAATATATTTCTACTATATATATATATCTACTCTCTATTTTCAAACCAAATGTCATGAGCGGTCAGAGGCACAGATCTATATCCATAGGCAGCGGTACCTCACATAGAACTCACAGAAATATCTGACATTACCCAAGTAATTAGAAATGTCTCCTATGAATTCATAGGTCCACGATAAAGTGCCAAAAAGACACAACGTACATGACAATAGGAATATACCAGTATCATATGAGACAGACAATCAGCTACTCTGTGTTGTTATTTTGAAATACATATAATATTCTAACATTAGAGGACATCTATAAGGCCAAAGGTTACCTGAAGATGTTTTGTAACATATTGGCAAACATCAACACTACATGGGAATATGAATGGCAGTATCTCAATCTCCTAAACGCAAAGAGCTAAGTAGTTTTTTACATATATTTTAATTTACTTATATTTTGTCTTTCTTTTTTTCCCAACCTCTGCTATACTCTTATTTAAATGAGAAGCGTACAGGAAGTTGTCCTGCTTCTTTGGTTACCTAAACAGTTCTGCCTCAAGTTGACCCACAGGCAAAGCTAGGAAGAGTTACAACTTCTTCTTTGAGAAGGAAAGTCAAGGAGATAAATGCCCTCGACTGTGTGATTCTGACGAGGTTCTGACCCCACATAGGAAACATGCAAGTCAGCAGGGTGGAGGAGAGAAGGAGGAGGAGGAAGAGGAGGGGGGAAATATACATGGACACTAAAGCACAGTAACACAAACAGCAGCATGCAAGCTTCCTAACATGGATATCTCTCACAGGTAGACACAACACAACACCTGCTTCTCATTCACTCAAACAAAAACACAGAAGCCGAGCCAGGTGCTCCTCAGAGCAGAGCCAGGTGCCTCTCAGGGCAGAGCCAGGTGCCTCTCAGGGCAGAGCCAGGTGCCTCTCAAGGCAGAGCCAGGTGCCCCTCAGAGCAGTGCAAGGTGCCTCTCAGGGCAGAGCCAGGGGCAGAGACTGGGGAACGTCTGAGCTGAGTTGCAGCTTTACCAGGACCACATAGCCAGCGACCCACAGAACCCTGCTGCATTTTCCCTGAAAAATACACCTCCTCTCACTCACTCACTCTCTCCTTCTCTCTCTGTTGGAAAGAGCATCATATTCTACATGAACAGGGGACATACGCACTGATACATTTGGAGCATTAATAATTTAAAAGGCCAACTTGCTCCTTCAATCATTTGTTCCTTGTAGCAAGCAACTGTCAAAGTATGCCAGATTTGGTTTGAATCAGTTTGTTTGGGAGTGTTTTTCTCCCACCAAGGTGGAGATAAGATCAGGAATAAACGGAGTAGAGAGGAGCTTCTCCAAGATGCTCCTCAGAGAAAACACTGTGGTTTAGTTTGCATCTGCTCACGCTGACCACAGATGGCGAAGGAATCAATATTTTCAGTAAAAAGTTACATAGATGCAAACACACTTATAAAGATACATATAAACACATATACTGACACACAGACACACAAATTGAGGGGGTTCGAAGTACACTAAGCAAAAACAAAAACAGCATTTCCACTATAAGCAAGCAGTACTTCAGCAACAGAAGCTGTTTCATGATTGTATTTTAAATACACGTCTTTTAGCATGACCCTAGACCTTTCCAGAGGGAAGGGAAACAGGAAGTGGAGAAGGTTTTCAGGATGCCGTCTCCTCTCATGAAGAAGTAATGAAATGGTTTCACTTCAGGAGAAGCTGTAAGAGTGCTGTTCTTATTCCCGCCAACTCTAATTATCACCAGACAGCCTCCCCATCAGTGCCTGGGAGGGAGACATCACACTAATTGGTTTTGAGAGGCTGCAGCGTCACGTGGCTCCCCAGGAAGCTGGCTGATTGGGACGAGGACATTCGCTTGTCGCATGACACCGAAGAGCCTTCTGGAGGAAGTGTCCCTGTGGCTCTTCTGGAAGAAGGTGATATCACTTCCTGTGTCCCAGGGTCTCTCTCACCGACAGATCAGCAGTCGTTTTGACGACATCACCTGCCCCTGTTCGTCTTGTCACCCCCCTTCCCCTTTTCACCAGTGTCATCATGCCACCTCAGACTCGGGCCCAGACCTGGGTTCATCCAGACCTGGGTTCTACCAGATCTGGGTTCTACCAGACCTGAATTCCACCAGAGCAGTGGAAGCCCACAACATTTAAAGGGAAATATGTGCTCATTTTATAACCATTATTCAAGCAAATCCAATGTGCTCTCAAAAAGACGTAATTGGTCCTAATGTCCATCATTATTTGACCACCCGCATGATTCTATCATATTTTTTTTGTTTTTGCGATTAAGGTATTATACTGAAGTTCAGGACAAGTTGGGACAGTCATCCCAAGTCCTTAGCTGTCTAACAGGTGAGCAGATGGGATCTGATTCTGATTCTGATCAAGTTTACCTGAGACCCTGGTTCTTGAGGACCCAGATGAGGAGTAGTTTGTATGCAGCCCTAGGATACATACAGGCCATAAAGCTTCACTCACACAGCAAGCTGCATCTAACAACACAAACACACATCACATCGCTAAAATCTGCACTTTTAGAGGGTTTTTGTTCTTAGAAGATAATTGCTACACGACCAGGAAGTAAAGGTAATAGAAGGAAATACAGGTTCTGTGTGTCTGGTCGCAGGACAGGTCCTGAGACTGAACACAGCTGATGGGACTCCAACACTGTTTCCACAGCAACATGTGAACACAACACTCCACAGATATAAAAACTCTCATTTGAAATGCACAGGAATCAGACCATTCTGAACACCGCAAAGCATCACTACAGTTTCACATGGCCATTTTGTGTATTTCAAGCTACTAAAGGAAAGATCGACGAGACAAGTGCTTTCCTAGGTTATGAATGTACTACGCACTAATATAATAGATATATATTTATATAGATATATATACGAGAGAGTCTGAATTAGATAATTGAGTGATAAGTAGCGATGAAGGTGATGACACAGGCCCTGTGTGGTCCCCAGGGAAGGGACCCACAGAGCCAACAGCTATTAGACATTACAATTATAAGATAGATTAAATAGCAGGCATTCTCTTATCTACGGAGGGAGGAAGAGGAAGGAACAGCAGTAGGAAGAGGAAAAGGAGGAGGAGGAAGAGAGAAGAGCGGAAAGAGCTGGAACTAAAAGAATCATGTCAGCCTCTTCATCTAGGGGGAGACAACATGATACCACACATATATATGTTATATAGTATATGGATATCTGGAGATATAGAATGAGTGTGTGATTATAAATGTATATATTTAGATATATATTTATACTGTATATATATTGTATTGAAGACAGGGACAAACATCTGTTTGAAATTCGTCATCAACTCAGTTCATACTAGATGTTTCCAGGCAGTTCATGTTATTGATATTGCCAGTGTCATTCTCGATATAATTAGAATATATCACGTTCCGCATTATCTGCCTGTTTGGACTCTAGAGTTCTTTGTCTCTACACACACGGAAAACTGCAACAAACACATCTGTGTGTGTGTGTCTGTGTGTGTCTGTGTGTGTCTGTGTGTTTATGTAATGTGTGTATGTGTGGCATGTATGTACATCTGTGTGTAGTAGGGGTACATAATGTGTGTATGTGTGACGTGTGTGTACGTTTGTGTGTAGTTTGTGCATGTAATGTGTGTGTTTCTGTGTGTGAGGTACAGTATGTGTCCAGCGAGAGTGTCTGTGCTGTCTGATCTGGGTCGCGTCACCTGGACACAAAATCCTGAACCCTGGATACAGCTGTTAGGATGGAGAAAATTAGGGAGGAAGAGGTTGAGGAGAAGAGAGGAGAGATGGAGGAGAGGAGAGGGGAGGGGAGAAGAGGAGAGGGAAGGAGAGATTGAAGAGAGGAGAGGGGAGGAGATGGAGGAGAGGGGCGGAGAGATGGAGGAGGTGAGGAGAGATGGAGGAGAGAAGAGATGGAGGAGAGGAGAAGGGGGAGGAGAGGAGAAGCGAAGAGAGCAGCAACACAGTAAGGAGAGGTAAAGATATAGAGGAGGCTTCTAAGCAGATGTTGTCTTGTTTGTGTTAAAGAGTCAAGAAGGCCCCCCCACCCTGAGCTCCCTGTCTGCCCAACCCCCACCATGTCTCCCCCAGGGCCCCCACCCTGCTGGGGGTCCTACTGGTAGGAGGATCCCAGCTGGAAGTCCTTGGGGGGCAACTTGAGGCCCAGGGAGTTGGTGCCCAGAGGGTCGATCATGTTCTTGTATCGCTCTCCACGATGCTTCATCAGGAACGGGCCCCAGTCTGGCTGGGGGGAACACACCAGCCTGAGACGCTGCACACACATACCACACACACACATACATACACACATACGGTTTTAAATGCAACAGAATGGAATAGGACTATAGAAGAGAATTAAACAAATTGGATATGGAAATGTTTGATAGGTCAGAAAGGTATTTAGTGTGTGAGCATATGTGTGCCTGCATAAAAAGGTGGTTAGTGTGTGAGCATGTGCCTACTTGCATGAAAAGGTGGTTGCAGTGAGCATGTGTGTACCTGTATGAACAGGTGGTTAGTGTGTGAGCATGTGTGTACCTGCATGAACATGTGGTTCTAGTGAGCATGTGCGTACCTCCATGAAGCCCCCCTGAGCCAGGTACATCTTGATGAGGAACATGATGGGGATCCAGATGATGGAACAGGTGACCATTAGCCATCCCATCACCATGGACCAGGTGGGGTAGGTGTACTGTTCATACGTCATCACCTGCCACTGGTACAGACTCAGACCCAGGATTCCCTACAGGGAGTCAGACAGCCGTTCACTAGAGACAACTACAAGTGCAAGTACAGGAAACAACTACAGGTACAGGTAACAGCTACAAGTACAGGTACAGGTAACAGGTACAAGTACAGGTACGGTACGGTACAGGTACAGAGTACAGAGTACAGTTACAGCTACAGCTCGGGTACAGCTACAAGTAAAGGTACAGTTACAGGTACATGTAACACAAAACACATAGAGCTATTATTAGATACATGTTACCTGTACGGTTTCATGACATGACTAGATGTCTTATCCAAACCGATGATCAAAAATAAATATCTACTGATCCTACTTCAAGAGTTGAGTTGTTCCAGCTGGTTAGATACTTCACACCAGACATACAATATACCCTGACAGAAGATACAGAAACCTCTACCTCGCTGTTACCTTGCTGTTACCTTGCTGTTACCTTGCTGTTACCTTGCTGTTAACTTCCTGTTACCTACTTGTTATCATGCTGTTACCTTCCTGTTACCTACCTGTTATCTTGCGGTTACCGTCCTATTACCTTGCCGTTACAGATGCTTTTCTAATCTAAGGTAATGTGCATCAAGGAAGGAAACCTGATGGCTGATGGAGTCAGATGGCTCAGTGGGTTAAGGCGTTGTGCGTTCGAACCCCAGTTGTGGCTATGTGATGTTGTGTCCTTGGACAAGGCATTTCACCCTATTTGCCTCAGGGAGAATGTCAGTTGTAAGTTGCTTTGGATAAAAGCATCTGCTAAATGAGTATTTATTATAAACTGTTTTTCTGCCAACACGGAAGTTGCTTTGCCTTTGTTGCTTTCTTGGGGTGAACACTCACTGCTGCAAATCAATCCTAGGCAGTTCTGAAAGGGGAATTGTAAGTGTGTGTGTGTGTCTATGTGTGTGTGAATGTGTGTGTGTGTGAGTGTGTCTGCGTGTTTGCGTACGTGTGTGTGTGCATACGTGTGCGTGTGTGAGTGTGTGCATACGTGTGTGTACCCGTGTCTGTGCGTACGTACAGTCAGGATGGTTGGAGTCACAAACGCCCAGCAGATCCTCCAGAAGCGGTTGGGCTGGAAGCCGATCATCATCTCTATATCCTCACAGAATCTCTGGAGGCCTGGTAGGGAGAGAGGAGAGGGGGAAGGGGAGGAGAGGAGAAGAAAAGAGAGGAGAGGAGTAGGGAGGGGAGCGGAGGGGAGAGGGGAGGGGAAGAGAGGAGTAGAGAGGAGAGGAGATGGAGGAGAGGTGAGGGGGTTAGGACTAGTCTCTACAAGGGACTCATGGCAGAGGAGTCTCCTACTGAGTGACCCAGATATACAGAGGCTTCAACAGAAGGCACCAAAGAGCCGCTATATAGGACATCCTCCTCTCATCGTTTGTGTGTATGTGTCCGCATGTCTCGTGGTGAGTGTGAGAGTGGGTGTGAGAGCTTGTGTGTGAGTGTGTGGATGTGTGTTTGTGTGTGTGTGTGTGTGTATGTGTGTGTGTGAGTGTGTGAGAGTGAGTGAGTGTGTGTGTGTGTGTGTGAGTGTGTGTGTGTGTGTGTGTGTGTGTGTGAGTGTGCGTGTGTGTATGGGTGTGTGTGTGTGTGTGTGAGTGTGTTCTGGTCCAGCCATGACAGCTGACAGCTACAGTTTCTTTACATTCCAGTCTGACATAAAACGCTGAGCAGCATGAATTATGAGTCGCACAATTATTCCACTGCGACATCTATGCTGAAGCTGTCCGACTGCAGTACTGTGCGCTGCTGGTGTCTGGAGACGTCCTGGAGAATGTCTCACCAGTGTGGAGACAGAGACATTTAGTGGTCATGTGTGGAACAGCTTCAAATGGCCACAGCTTGATTTTACAACAACTGCCTACCCCAGAAAGGTAGACCAATCACACTTCTGGACTGATATGTGCATCAGAAGATCAGGGGGCAGACTATATGGTTCTACCAGTATGTTGGCGTCATTTGGTGAAGAAAGAGACATTGTGAAGTAGCATCTTAGCTAGCAGGCAACGGCGTCAGATGGCTCAGCAGGTTAAGGCGTTGGCCTTGTGATCGGAAAGTTGTGAATTCGAACCCTGGCTGTGGCTATGTGATTTTGTGTCCTTGGCAAGGCACTTAACCCTACTTGTCTCAGGGGGATTGTACCTGTACTTAATGTAAGTTGCTTTGGATAAAAGTGTCTGCTAAATGAGGTATTATTTTGTATTATTATTAGGTAGGGAATCAGGTGGCTGAGATGTTAGGGAATCAGGCTAGTAATCAGAAGGTCGCCAGTTCGGTTCCTAGCCATGCTAAAATTATGTTGTGTCCTTGGGCAAGGCACTTCACCTTGCTTGCATCAGGGGGAATGTCCCTGTACTTGCTGTAAGTCGCTCTGGATCGAAGCATCTGCTACATGACTAAATGTAAATGTGCCAGTAGAATCTTAGCTAGCAGACACTGTGTACTAGGAGCATCTTAGCTAGCAGGCAGGGTGTAGCGGGAACATGTTAGAAGATGTTCTCACCATACAGGTAGGAAATTCCCAAGAGCTCAAAGATGGCGATGATCACAAGGGAGTAAGAAGCTGCGTACGTGTCCACCAACTGCAGCATGTACATCCCACTCTGTTACAAACACACACAGACAGACAGACAAACACCTGTTAGAGATTGTTAGCTTTCATGAAGGCACCTGTGCACCCCACAATCAGTCAAAAGTCTAACTACAAAAATTAGTAAAACCAAAGAGCTGTCAAAAGACACAAGAAAAAGAGCAAAGAACAACTGTTGGTGCAATTGTCAGAAAATGGAAGAGGCTAATGATGACTGTGAATGTCCCTCGGACTGGGGCAACCCCACAAGAGTTCACCTCGTGGGGTATGATGATAAGGAAAGTGAAGAATCAGCCCAGGACTACACGGGAGGAGCTGGTCAATGACCTGAAGAGAGCTGGGACCACCCTTTCCAAGGAGCAGGACATGGTCAGGTGCTGTACTTCCTCTCTGTTGACTGTCTCATTGTTGTTGGTGATGAGGCCAATCACCGTGGTGTCACCAGCAAACTTAATGATGGAGTTGGATCCATACATATTACTGATACAGTAATACACTAAAACGTCATGGTTTAAAATCATGCAGCGCATGGAAGATTCCCCTGCTGAAGTCAGCCAATGTCAAGGCCCAAAGCACATTGCTCTACTCCCTCCTCACTCATGACTGCAAGCCGATGTATGGATCCAACTCCATCATCCATCCAACCATCCATTGACACAGTAATATATAAATCAAATGTAGATTCTGTCTCTCACAGTGGAAATGCACCTAAAATGAAAATTTTAGACCTCTCCATGTTTTGCAAGTGGGAAAACTTGCAAAATCACAGGGTGATTAAATACTTATTGACCTCACTGTATAGTAACAGCAGTGTCGATGTCAAATTGTTCATGTTGTCCTTGCAGTAGATGTATTGGTAGTCAAACAGACAAACAGGGAGTGAGAGAGAAAGAGAGAGTAAGAGAGAGAGAGTGAGAGAGAAAGAGAGTAAGAGAAAGAGTGCGAGAGTAAGAGAGAGTGAGTGAGTGAGTGAGGGGAGAGTGTGTGAGAGAGAGAGGGAGAGCAAGAGAGAGAAAGTAAGGGTAAAAGTAAGATAGTGAGAGAGTAAGAGAAAGTGGGTGAGTGAGTGAGAAAAAGAGTGTGTGAGAGAGATGGAGAGTGAGAGAAGAGAAGAAGAGAGAGAAAAAGAGAGAGAGAGTGAGACAGGGAGAGAGATGGTGAGAGAGTAAGAGAGAGTGGGTAAGTGAGAGAGAGAATGTGTGAGAGAGATGGAGAGTGAGAGAAAAGAAGAAGATAGATAGAAGAGATAGATAGAAGAGATGGATAGAAGAGAGAAAGTGAGACAGGGAGAGAGAGAGAGTGAGGTCACCTCGGTGATCATGGGGAATCCCAGGAGGAAGAAACAGGCACAGCAGGCCAGAGTGAACACAGGTTTGTGTTTCCTCAGGTACTTGGGAAACTCATCTGAGACTGACGTCACAATGGTCTCTATGGTAGCAAACTGGAGGAGGGAGAGAGAGAGGAGGGGAGGGGAGGAGAGGGAGGGAGGGAGGGAGGGAGGGAGGGAGGGAGGGAGGGAGGGAGGGAGGGAGGGAGGGAGGGAGGGAGGGAGGGAGGGAGGGAGGGAGGGAGGGAGGGAGGGAGGGAGGGAGGGAGGGAGGGAGGGAGGGAGGGAGGGAGGGAGGGAGGGAGGGAGGGAGGGAGGGAGGGAAAGTTAATGACTATGAGAACAGAAACATTAGTTCAGAACAGAGGAGGCAAAGAGAGAAAAAGAGAGAGGTTTAGGAGACAGGAGAGAGAAGGAGGGAGAGACATGTGTCACACCTCTAACAGAAGATGACAGGAGGAGAGACTGAGAGACAGGATGAGTCTGAGGGGACGAGGGCTGAGCAGTAAGAGCTGTGTCCTGGGAGAGAATGCAGGCCCTGAGCCATCTAACATGTCCTGCTGCACTGTGTCCTCTTAACGCCCCAAATAAATTTACTGTCAACATCCTAAACCTATGAACGCTGTTTTGGAGCAGCTAGCTCCCTTACCACACTCCCAGAGACACAGCTGACAAACCAACATCATCATTCAATATTTACCTCTCTCCCACTTTCTTCCCCTCTATCTCTGCTCTCTCCTCCCCCTCTCTCCTCTCCTCTCCCTCCTGCTCCTACTGAGATGACTCTCCTGTATAGGCATCAAGGGCCTGACTGTTCTCATCTGAGCTTTTTTTCATCATGACTGTTTGGGGAGATCTCTGGACTTGAAACGCTACAGCAGGGGTGGGCAATTCCGGTCCTGGAGGGCCGCTGTCCTGAAGGTTTTAGATGTACCCCTGCTCCAGCACACCTGATTCAAATGAAATTCATTATTAAAGTCATTATCAGCCTTCCACAGAGCTTGATAACAACCTGTTTATTTGAATCAGGTGTGCTAGACCAGGGAAACGTCTAAAACCTTCAGGACAGCGGCCCTTGAGGACTGGAATTGCCCATCCCTGCGCTACAGTATCCTCCCTCCTCTCTCTTTCGCTATCTCTCTCCCTCCCTCCCTCCTCTCTCTCCCTTCCCCCTGTCCCTCCCTAGGAGAGAGGTCAGTTTGTCTCAGCTGTGTGAGCTCTCTCACACACTCACACACACCCCTTCCATCTGCTCTAAAAATATCAGCCCCTACATCAAATTACAGGTGTGTATGATTCAAATAAATTGGTGGTATTTGAGGTTGTTTAGGATTAATTACCTTAATTAATGGAAGTAAATATAGAGAAAGCCTGTTGATGGTCCAGAATAGTCATTTCCATGGCAATAACGGTATGACATAATGATGCAGGAAGCTGGGGGGGGCACATGACCTGCCAGACCACCAATTAAAATTTACACCCCACTGAATTCCTCTGAATACCTCTGAAAACCTCACAGCTCCATCTAGAACTAACATTCAAGTATCTGACCTACAGACACAATTACAACTTTTTAAAGCAGTGGTATTGGACATTGGTTACCATGGTGTCCAGGCCCAAGGTGAGCAGCATGAGGAAGAAGATGATCGCCCAGAATGGAGAGAGGGGTAGTCTGGTCAGGGCCTCTGGATACACAACAAATGCTATGCCTGGACCTGAGACACACACACACCATACACACACACACACATATACAGACACACACACACATACACATACTTCAGTAGTAGAAGTCCTCTAACACAGGTGATTTGAGACAAGTGTACTGAGCGTGTGCAGAAGCCTAACCTTCATCTGCCACCTTCTCGATAGGAACCTTCAGCTCGTGGGCCATGAAGCCGATCACTGAGAAGATGACGAAGCCAGCAAAGATACTGGTGGCACTGTTGGTACATGTGACTATGATGGTGTCTCTGAAGAGAGAGACCAGCAGGGGGGATGAGGAGAGAGACCAGCAGGGGAGATGAGAAGAGACCAGTAGGGGGGATGAGGAGAGAGACCAACAGGGGGGATGAGGAAAAAGAACAGCAGGGGGTTGAGGAGAGACCAGCAGGGGGGATGAAGAGAGACCAGCAGGGGAGATGAGAAGAGACCAGTAGGGGGGATGAGGAGAGAGACCAGCAGGGGGGATGAGAAACCAGCAGAAGAGATTGAAGAGAGAGACCAGCAGGGAGGATGAGGAGAGATGGGAAGACGAGTTTGTACAGTGTCTTCCATGTATACACACTTATACATCCTCATATTAACACTTATTATTGGTAACACCTGACATGACTGTTACATGAACTATCATGTCACTACATTTGTACAGTGTACAGTGCCCCCTAGAGGTGAACTGAACAATGATAATCCATCCATCCGTCCATCCATATGTCCATCCATGCGTACCTGTAGCAGTTGTTGTGGAACTTGTTGTAGGAGGACAGTGTGATGAGGCCTCCCCAGGCAGCAGAAAGAGAGAAGAAGATCTGTGTTGCAGCATCCTTCCACACCTGATACACACAGATAAACACAGGAAGATAAAGAAAAGAACAAGAAAGCGTGAGAAACAAAAACAGTTAGAGAGATAGAGAGACCATACACATGAACAGTGTGAGGAAGAGAGAGAGAGAGAGCATGAGACCAGACACAGTGTGAGGGGTACCTTAGCATCGTTGAGCTTCTCCCACTTGGGGGTGATGAAGTACAGGATTCCATCTGCGGCCCCTGGAAGGGTGACGCCCCTAAAGAGCAAAATGACCAGAACTACGTAGGGAAACGTAGCTGTGAAATACACAACCTGAGGAGGGGGAGGGGAGGAGGTGGAGGGGGAGGAGGAGGAGAAGGGGAGAATAAAGGGAGATTACTTTAACTAGATATTCTTTTTACCTTCAGGTAGAAAAATAAACAGCAAACTGCATTATCGCACCTATCCACTAGAGAGCAACCCTGCACTAGCATTGGCTATCTACCTTCGCCTCACTCATTTCGCTCTCTAGTGGGCTAGAAACTACACAAAGAGCCAAGAATGAGACTTACTTTCCCTGATGACTTGATTCCTTTGGCCAGGGAAAGATAGACTATGATCCAGGCCAGACAGAGGCAGCCAGCCAGTGGCCAGCGTATGTCTCCAGGGTACTCAATCCCCTTGGAGATATGCAACACATTGTACCTGAGACAGAGAGGGGGTATTACAGCCAGGCAAACTAACCCTCATTTCATTTCCACATAATTCTACAATTCCATGTCATACTGGCAGAATATAATGTGTTTACGCTATATATTTCTGGTAGCTGAGATGTTACTTTACACTGTGTCTGGTAAATACAGACCATTCTATAACTCCGGTCACGGAATCAAGTTAAAACTCCTTAAATCTACTGCTGTAGATTCAAAATATTTGGATGTTGTTTTGAATGAATCTGGTGAATGAATGAAAGAGCTGAGTGAAGCCATCAGACGTGTTGACTCACTTGAAGTATTCCTCACTGGGGCTGACGTAGGTTTTATTCAGGTCGGTTGTCATGTTAGCCAGCCTGGTGAGGTTACCCATGGCATTGGCAGACAGACAGAATGAGCTGTTCTTTACAGACGTCATGTTTCTGTCCCGGAGGATACATGTGTCTGTCACAACCACAAACCAACACACGGTCAGGCAGAGACACACACAGAAAGTATCACATAAACACACACAGGAAGTACCAGACACACACACACACACACACACACAGGTTTTACTAGATAGATACAGATTAAGAACAAACAATTCTTAGTACATCAGATAAAACATTCAGAATATCAGACACAATAGAGCAGCAATACAGAAACAAGAACGATACATTTTACATTACGATAAGGAGGTTAGAGAATGGTGTACAGTAAATGTGAAGTTCCCAGGTAAGCCATCTGGGGGCAGTGTGGCGCACACTGCGGCACTGCAGCAACCATACAGTAAATTTGTCAAGCAAGCAGTTTTTCTGCTGAATTCACACAAACGCAAGAAGGCAATATTAATTGTATTCGTATCAAATTCAAATATTTTTCGATGCAGCGTTTTGTGAAATATTCCAATCTTATTAATGTAAATTTTACCATCACAAACAGCGTTTTTTATCCATTGTGTTAACTAATGCATGTAGTTATTTGGCTAATATGGCAGCAATATTCCAATATTCCTCTTATTGCGTAATTTGGCACTCAGAAATATCACCAAACAAACCAATTTTTTTGTAATTAACAAACGAATTTTCTTACTTCACAAAACTGTCTATATATGGCCTATATTTTATACATATTATTAACAGTCTTTTTAGTGTTCAGTCTAAGAAAGCAAAATTATTCAACACAAAACATCAAACTATTTCAGACAGGCTATATTCAAGTAGGTGAAGGTTTAAAGTTTTCACATCCTATTCCTATCATGTTCTTACACTGCAGAGCGCGCGTCCACAGGGTCCACATGGAGACGCTTTTAGTTGAGATGCGCGTTGCGCATTGCGCATTGTGTGTGTGTGTTTGTGGGTGTGTTAGTTAGACTCTTACCCAAGAGAAGCATGTCTTTATCCTTACAGTCCAGTGTGTTCCAGCCATTCCTGCAGTGGGCCCATGGCAGTGAGCCCTTCAACGAAGCGAACAGGTAGTACAGTGTCCAGCACATTATAATATTATAGTATATGGCTATCAAGACAGATATTATCAACATGGCAATCCCGCAACCTAAAATAAATAAATGAGACGAAATATATAAATTACTCTTAAGCAGGCAGATGAGCTTGATCAAAAAGTCATGAAATCAGAAGAACCATTTTGTTTGTATCGTTATTTTTACTCAGAAGTTGGTAAACCTACAGGTTCATGCATCTGAACCGAGTGAGCGCAGTTTACCTTGAAGAGCCGGAATGGCCTTCCACACAGAGACGGGTCCCTGGCTGGCAAACTGGCCCAGAGAAACTTCCAGTAAAAAAATTGGGATTCCCGCCAGTCCCAACATGATCAGGTAGGGGATCAGAAAAGCACCTGAGAGAAAATCACACAATATCTTCAAACTCGCAAGCATGCTAACGGTTTGCAAGAAGAATGATAATTTCTGAGACAAACTTAAATCCATTTAACATGTAAACTACAATAAAAATGTATTGGAAAGTATACAAACAAATGATGGCCCTTTTTTATCACTTTCTGGCAATGAACGCGGAACGAAAAGCCGCTTGGTAGTTCTGATAGTCCTGTACATTTTATTCACACATTTCAAATTAAGGGGGACTATCATAATTTCCATTACAATGTACATTGTTTTATTATTATGAATCATGTTATACCTTCTGTTTTAATGTGACTCTTAATGTGAGTATACTGGCCGCTGCTTTACAGTTTACAACCAACACAGTCCACGAAAATAGTTTTATCAAACGAAGCATTATTTTCCTTTTTATCTGTCACTTGAACCATCTTTTTAAATCTGTCAATCATTTAAATCTAAAGGAAATGGGGCGATATAACGCAGTTTAATATAATGGTGCTGTAATTGCATATCAAGCAGTTATTTTTATTGTTTTTGTTCTTTTTGGTTTTCTAAAGGTATTCTTCAACATGGTGAAGAACTGCGGCGGGTTCTGATAAGTCTCGGGTTCTTACCTCCACCGTTCTGAAAGGCCAGATAGGGGAACCTCCACACGTTCCCCAGGCCCACAGCGTAGCCCACCATGGACAGGATGAAGTCCAGTTTATTGGTCCAGTTTCCTCTGGCCTTGTTCTCATCTCCCCCCTCATCATCATCGTCATCCTGCGGATAAAGGTGAGGACCAGGGGCGTCGTTAGCCCTGTTTTAGGCTGAAGCCCCCCTAAAAATTTGTTTTTACTATTGTTTTACACATGGACAAGTTTTTTCTAACATGCTACATATGTGAGTGCGTTTCTGGTTTGTATGTATTCATACAAATCACAATCTTTCTGATTGAACCAATCTATGAACTGTCTGAAACAATGAATATCCGCAGCCTCCAATGAGTCCAAACCCTTAGAGGGTCCTTAACCCTTAGGAGCTAAGCCCCCCTTTCTTTCAATCCTAGAAACGTCCCTGGTGAGGACCCCTTAAACTGTGCCGCCTCACCCGCAACACGGACAGAATTCGTTTAATTATTTCCCCCAAATTGGGGCTCACATAATCACCTCATAGGAAACACCTTAAGGAGCAAAAACACCTTAAGAATAAAGACTCAAACTACAGGGGCGAGAGGAGCTGCTGAATTCCCAGTAAATATCGTTTAATAAACAGCCTGGAGTTGTTTTTATTATTTACCTCACATTTTCTTGCTTGTGTTTCGCTAAAAACAAGACAAAGAGGGTGGGGGGGGGGGGGGGGGGGGGGGGGGGCGGTAGGCAAGTCTCGCTTATCAATGGAACACACCGTGCAGGCGCGTGCGGGAGGGACAGGAATACCCCGCGGGGATTGGAACAATGCGCACAAACCGCAACCTTATGTAACACATCACGAGAGCTGTCAGGGACATCCACAACCAATCCGGAGAGCATGAGTGGGGGCTGGGCTATACCGAACGCAGGTACGTCTGAATGAAACGCTGACTGCGGTGATTTCTAAAACCTCGTGTTATCATCCAAACTTCTAATAAACAGACGAACAACATCCCATAATGAGAGAGAAGGTTTTATTCTGCTGCAGGATTAAACCACGTGGAATTAGGCCCACCATCGTGTTTTGTGACTTTAATCAACAAACATTTGTATCTTTCAGTAATCCATGGATGTTCCAACCCAAGCAGACAACTCATCCTCTCAGATATAACAAAATAATAACCTTTCTCAAATCACCATCAATTCACGCGAGAGATAGCTGTGTAACTGCCCTCCTGGGACCTTAATTACAACCTTCCCGCTGCCTGTCAGGAGCGGGAAGCCTCCTTATCGGTAAAAACCGGTGGCACGAACCCGCTTCACCTAACGTGATACTCAAGCCAGCCTATAGCAGCATGCACAGCCTTTAACCGTCAAATAAACTATAGCCTCAATTTTGTTCAGTTTTTTTGTGCCCACTTACCGCCGTCATGGTCCCGGGTTGAACAGACGTGTTTCCATCTGTGCCCAGGATGATGGTAGTTTGGCTCATGGTCGTCCAGTTGCCAGAGGCGTTGTTATGCTCCACGGTGGCCCTAAACGGGTCCCCGTACTGGACAGACATCCCCCGACCCTGAAGGGCAGCGGGGACCCCTGTCGGGGCCGCCGCTGAGCCACAGGAATCCTTTCGGAAGGCCGAGTTTGCAGCCACGGTTCCTGGTACCGCCGGGGCGGTGTTTTTAAACGTCCCATAAACTTTATTGGCTTCCGGTTCTCCTGTTTTATTTTCCGAGGGACAGAAAGTTTTGCTCTCGTTGTTTGGAGGTGGCTGGGGAGCCGGGTGCCCGAGCAGAGCGGCCGGTTGACACGGAACATTTTCCGGTTTATTTGCAGTGACTCCCACTACAGCCTCCGGCTGCTGCGACGGGTGGAAAACCGTAGGAGCATTAACCGGCACCTTGGACATTTCGGATAAATCCTGGAATACCAAATCAAAAGATTAGGCACAAACAGACAATTTAATTCAAAGGCTAAATTAAGCAGATTTAAAATTCAGCCTTAAAAACCACAAGACAAAGTGCAATTGGGTTATAAAATTATAATTAAAAAAATCTAATTTATTAAGATCCATCATTCGAACGAAGCAATGTGCACTGATGTAGGTTTGGTGTCGCGTGTTGTGGATCCGCTGCTGTGGGTTTCAGCTCGCGCTCTGCGGCGGTTGGTTCGCCCGGCCGCGGTTACTGCGAGAATCTTTAATTTTACGCCCCATTTCCCCCATGTCATTCAGACCCACAGAACCGCTGGTTTTATGGGCAATAGACAAGCTGCCGAGCTCCTGTAGACTCCCGTATGCCCGGCAGGCAGGCACAATCATCGGCATCACAACACGGAGAACATCGGCAGAAGGGAAGCACAAATGATCTCGTTCTGTTTATTATTTTTGTAGGGAGGGGGGGAGGGGGGGAGGGGGGTGACCCGTGTGATTATAAAATGAAAAACACAACATATTTCAATAAGGGGAAAAAAAACTACAACATATTTTGTTTCGTGTGCTGCAGTTGGAGTTCGTTAGTTCATAGTAGGTTATGGGACAGATTTATTTATGAATTATTTTTTTTAGATAAACTTTCCCAAATAACAAGCAAAATACTACAAACGATTGAATTAAACACAGGGAGCAATGCGGCTGCAGGAATGTTTAAACCGAGTAGACAGAGCTATAGACCGCGTGCGCGAAGGAGAACACATGAAAAAGTTTCGGTGTGTCGAGCAGCACGTGCAGCAGCTATTCAGCACCAAGGAAAGCACGCGCCGCAGACAAGGCATGCATTTCCCCTGGAGTTATTCTGCTCTTTGTCTTTAATAAGTTTCAGCCTTGACAAAAGAGATCACATTGAATAAACAAAGTAACAACTGTTCCATGAAAATAGAAACTAGAAATAAGGCAACTCTTACCATGACTGTGGAGGCGGAAGATGATCTGAAAACCTGAAAATCAGCAGTAATGAAGAGACGGAGAGAGAGACTGGATTTAGCTGCGCGTGAGCAGAGCTTTGTATACCTTCGTGGGAAAGATCGCGTCTGCGTCAGTGCGAAGCAAGGTGCCCTTCGGTTGACATTTTCTTGATAATAGGAGTTTGATAAATCATTGGCCTTGGATTCTGATTTTTAAAGGAGTACTGCGTGAAGACGTGGGCGCGTGCGCCGTTGTCACGAGCATTTGTCCGCGCGTGTTTAGACTGACTCATTCGCTGCTGATTAATACACCTGTCTCGAGGGAATGTATACACACGCGCACAACTTGTTAGAGGGGATTTGCGGGTCCATGTTTTCAGGTTCCTTCATCAGTAGAATACAACTAAGATGTCTAAGAAGAGAGGATGGTCCTGATAGCCTTTTTCGTTAGAACATTAATGTAAGAATCTATTTACACGAACCATTGACTATTGTTACTTAATGTACTTTATTCACAGTATTTAATAAAAACGAAAAAGGTGAAAATAAAACACGCCGCCTTACACACACACAAACAAATGTAACTTAATTTGGCCAAAACAACGTAAATTAGTCAACAAACCCTTTAGTAGGCCTACATCAATAAATCAGTTTTAAAACTTTGAATTTGCACATATTTTTCCGCTTCAGACAACCATTAGTTATTGCTTAGTAAGGCCTACGTGTGAAACTGCAGAGACGATGTAAAGGCTTCACACGTGAACGATTTTACGCATAAGTGCAACCGACTACGTCCCCACGTGCGTCACCAAAACGAGCATTGATCAAGTAAAAAATATCTAGCCTCAGAAAAAACGGAAAGGGGCGAGGTCCTCACAGAGCCACTGAAGTTACTCATTTGATAATGCAAGAAGGTGGGTGGTCTTTAACGCACGAAAACATGACGATCCAGTACCCGCGGACTAGAAACGGTGAAGTTACAGAAACGCTCCCGTGACCAAAATAGCTCAACCTAAAACACTGCAATGCGTAACAACACAGCTCCTTATGCCCCGAAAATGTGGAACACGACCAGATGATAATTTAAGATCAGACCTAAAATATCCCTCCAACACAAAAATACAGCCCTTTTTAAGCAAGTTACTGGTAGAAGCGGTACACCGGACACCGCAGTGCTGTGAAATGACTTTCTGTCAAGTCAAGCCCTCGTGCCTGTGTTCCAAGGCCTGCACGCGATAATCACCTGGCGTGCGCGCTGAGCTCGAGCCGCTCGTAAATCTGCGGCAGCTCGAGATAAGGGCCTCGCGTGGGTGAATTAGCTGGCTTCTCAGGGTTTAATTACTTTGTCAACAGAGAATAATTGTAATTGATTTCTGCTCCTCCTCACGACACGGGAGAGAAACAGCGAAGTCTCATCTGGCCTAGCGGGACACATTCATTGTGGTCCACATGTACATACAAAACGGATCATAATGTTGATCAAAATAAAATAAAATAATTCTGATGCTCGTTAATTACAGAGACCAAAGATGTCCCGTTTCCGTCCACGCTGCCCGTGTTTGAGGGCGAGAGGCTTAGCTCAGTTCAGAAAGGTCCCGTGAAACACCGTGAATCAACTACGTTAAACCCTTCTAAAGAACAGGTGCAGTTTTTTTATTGGTATTTCTCTTGTGTCACAAATTCACAGTCTTGGTGAATGTCGGTTCTTTATATTGGCCTTCGGGCACATTAAGTTGTGTCTGAAAATCTAAACCTTAAACCCAGAAATGACAACAAACTCCTTAAAGCCAGAAACAAGGTGACTACAGGCAGTGAAAAAAAGAGCTTTATTAAGCAGAAACAGATTAAACCTGACCAGCTCATCAGAAAGTTTCAGAGTTTAGTTTCCTGAGCTGAGGCGATTGAAGCATCAAAGAACAGCTGCTTGGTGAGGTGGGTCTAAGCGATGCTATTATTGGTTGTGAGCCGTAACTGCAGAGATGGAAAACAGTGATTTAACAACAGGACACATCAGAACACACCTACAGTGTACCTTCAAACCACTTCAAATAAGAATAAACTCCAATGGGAACAGATAGAGGTCATATTTAGCTGCATATAACTGTCAGAATTCAAGAAATTAGAGGGGGAAACACAACCCGACTGAACTGAAAGCTTGTCTATCTTTCTGTTGGAACCAAACCCAGCCTGTGCTCAGGTAAAAACTCAGCCAGTGTTCAAGTATAAACCCAGCCTGCGTTCAGGTGTCATCAGGTACGACAGCTCATGCAGGTGCGTTAGAACTTTCAGCAGGAAACACTTTCTGCTGGAAACAAACGTGATTGGTCCAACCTCAGCACCTGCTGCTGATGTCATCAGGGTAATTCCCCAGGTGATCTGTGAGCTACTGCAGGCTGTATGTCTGCTTCCTGTCTGGGAGTTCAAAGGTCACCAGCAGGGAGCGAGGGTCCTTCCTGTTTTTGCGAACTGTGACCTTCCCCCGAAGCTCCTCCCCTTTGGAGAGAGAAACAAGAAGTTGTGTGTGGATTTACCAAGGAAACCAAAAGAGATGGTACTGCAGAGAAAAGTGTGTGTACATGTGTGTTAGTAAGTGTGTGTGTGTGTTTGTGTGTTTGCAGATGGAAACCCTGTGAAGCAAACCGAGGTGACACTATGAGTTGTGTAGGTGCTTTGATGCATGTTTATGAGAGCAGGTGTGTGCACGCGTGTGTGTGCATGTGTGCATGCGTGTGTGTATTCAGGGAAGACACAGCACAGCAGGTGGAAGAATTTGTCGTGTCAACAGTAGGACTTCACAGAGCAGAGCCAGAGTGAAGGCCAGGAGGCCTGATGATGATTACTACGCATAATCACTCTTGATTAACTTCACGTTTGACTGCCGGGGGTAAATGAATGTTTACCCAATCGACAAACAAGAACCCCCCCTCACTCCCTCCTCTGCTTAGTTCTGTTTATCCTCGACGGAAGGAGGTGAGGTGAAGATAGGAGGTGAGGAAAGGAGGTGAGAGTATGAGATGAGGAGAGGAAGTGAGAGGAGAGGAGGTGAGAGTTTATGTGTGTGTGTGTTTATGTGTGTGTGTTCATGTGTGTGTGTGTGGTGAGTGAGCAGACTAGTGTGGCCAGACAGCTGTTTGGGACCCCAGCCTAGCTTCACGCTCACAGGCCAACAGCAGCAGAGTTGGACCTGAAACAGCCCTGAGGACCACAGAAACATCTCTGGTAGAAAAAACAACTAATAAAAATCAAGGATGCAGAAAAAGAAAAAACAGTGTGTGTGTATGTGGAGTGAGTGTGTGTGTGTGTGGCAAAACTGACACTATGCTGCAGCAGCAGCTGCACTAGAAATCCTGACGAGGGGAGAGCCAACCTCCGCATTAACACAAGAGACACCCCCCCTCCACCCCCCCCCCCCCTCTCTCTGTAGAGGCAGTGACAGAAGGAAGACAAAGGGAGGGAGGGAGGAAGGGAGAGAGTAAGGTGAGAGGGAGAGTAAGGTGACAGAGATGGGGAGAGAAAGTACGGTGAAAGTCGGAGAGAGAGCAAGAGAGGGAGGGAGAGTGAGGTGAGAGAGATGGGAGAGTATGGTGAAAGACAGGGAGAGAACAAGAGGGAGGAAGGGAGAGAGTGTAAGGTGAGACAAATGGGAGAGAGTATGGTGAAAGAAAGGGAGAGAGAGCAAGAGAGGGAGGGAGAGAGACAGTAAGGTGAGAGAGATGGGAGAGTATGGTGAAAGAAAGGGAGAGAGAGCAAGAGAGGGAGAGTGAGGTGAGAGAGATGGGAGAGTATGGTGAAAGAAAGGGAGAGAGAGCAAGAGAGGGAGGGAGAGAGACAGTAATGTGAGAGAGATGGAAAGAAAGTGAGGAAGGGAAAGATTGCCAACCAATCACATCCTTGACAAACCCACAGCCATGTTTCTCCGCCTATGATAGGTGGATGGTTCCACCTGGCAAGTTTCTTCCAGAGGAAAATGGGAGTTTCTCCCAGAGGATCATGGGAGTTTATCCCATGTTTGACCTCCTTTCCAGGAAAAACAGTAAAGCAGAAAGGGAGAGGAGTGTGTGTAGACATGGCCCCTATAGCCCCCTCCCTCTGTACGTCTCAGGGTAATTACTGCCCTCATACAACACATCAAATCAACTTCAGTCTCAGCCGCCATTAATCACTAGAGACACACAGCTGACAGACACACACACACACACACTCGCAGACACAGACATAGCTGACAGAGACACAGACACACACAGACACACACACACAGCTGACAGAGGCACACACATACACAAACACACCTACAGCTGACAGAGACAAGTCCTGCATGGCGTGGAGAAAAAAAAAGGCTGCAATACCACGCTACTCTGGAAGGAGAAGCGAGGGTGTGTGTGTGTGCGTGTGAGGGAGAGAATGTGTGTGTGTGTGTGTGTGTATGAGAAAGAGAGGGAGTGTGTGTGAGGGAGAGGGTGTGCAAAGCCAAGTGTAATCATCTTCAGGGTGACTTTGAAAAGTTAACAATCTCTGTGTCTGGCATTTGTGTTTATTATTGCAGTGCGTTTGTGTGTCCATTAATGGGTATTACTGCTGTAGAAAGAGAGAGCAAAAGAAAGAACACAAGTGAGAGATTGAGGAAGAGGGTGAAAGAGAGCGTCTGTGTGCCTGTCCTGTAAAACAGGCCAGTAGGTGTGAAAGGGAAGGGAGGGGAGAGGAGCCAGTGAACACAGTTAAACTCCCCATCAGTATTTTACCACTGCAGAGTGTTGGCATTCAGGCTTTACCCAGACTAACATCAGACCTCACTGAAAACCACAGAAGCACTGCCTTCTTGTCAAATCTGTGATACTCTGAGATAGGGGAAGGGGGCGTGGAGGAGAGAGTAGGAAAGACACACACACTCTTGTCTGCAGATGCTACCAGATTTAGTAAAATATGATCTGCTCTACTGTCTGTATGGGAGTGTGATTCTGACCTGCAATAACTGGGATAGGATCCTCCAATAGAAACACTGTCTGCTTCCAGTGGGTCGTGGTCGCCTGGGCGCCCGTGGAAAAACATTACCTGACAACAAAAACACAACTTGATTCAGCGGCAACTAACATACATTTCCCAGGGAAGACAAATGATCATGAAACATGGCTGTATGAGGTGATCATGTATGAAACATGGCTGTATATGCAAGGTGGTCATGCCCTGCTCCAGGATCCTGGCTCTGCTGGAGATGAGCTGAGAGAGCGTTCACGTTTTTCCTTTCAGAAGAGCTAGCGTAGAAGCACGTCCTAACGGCTACGCACCCGTGAAATAGAAACCGCAATTAAGGATGTAACTACATGTGTGTGAGAGCGGGTTTGTGTGTGCATGTGTGTGTATGTAGGGCTTGGTGGGTTTGACGTTAGCGGTTCCAAGTGACTAGGCCAGCTGCTGGCGTCAGCAGCCAGCATGCACCCTGGGGATAGAAAACTCTCCAGCAGGATGTGATATCAGAGCCTCCACCGGATGGAGAACTCTCCAGCAGGATGTGATGTCAGAGCCTCCATGGGATGCAAAACTCTCCAGCAGAATGTGATGTCTCTATTATAACATGCTTACCTTGTTACTGCAGCCTCTGTCAAAAAACACATCAAAGTGTCCGGCGATCGCCTGTAAAAAGATGCAAGATAGATATGAGAGATTAAATGAGCTGTATAAAAGAGAGTTGTCCACATGAACCCTGAACACAACATGAACCCTGAACACCACATGAACCCTGAACACCATATAAAGCTGATGGCAAGAATAAACTGCAGTTCAAATCTTTTAGAATCTTAATATCTGTTTAGTACTGCAGTGACGTTTACACTTTTTATTTTATTTGCTGTGTTTTTTGCAGGTAGCTCAGCGGGTTAAGGCATTGGGCTCATGATCGGAAGGTTGCAAGTTCGATTTCCAGCTGTGGCTACGTGACGTTGTGTCCTCGGGCAAGGCACTTTACCCTAATTGGGGGGTCAGATGGCTCAGCGGGTTAAGGTGGTGGCTCATGATCGGAAGGTTGTGAGATCAAGCCCCTGCTGTGACTATGTGACGTTGTGTCCTTGGGCAAGGCACTTCACAATACTTGCCTCAGGGAGATGTCCCCGTACTTACTGTAAGTCGCCCTGGATAAAAGCGTCTGCTAAATGAATAAATGTAAACAAAATACATTTCCCTTATCAAATGAAATCTAAATGTGTAAAAATGCTATTTCTGTTCATCCCTCCCCTCCCTTTTGATTCGAATGCTGGCTCCTCAAATTCAGCTGAGTCAACACCAAGTCCCATATGACTCTTAACGTCGGCTTAAATCTGTACACACTAAAGAAATAAATTATGTTGCAGTCAGAGAACCAGTCAAAACAGCCACATTTATGCTGAACATGTTTTTTTTAGCTGAGAAGGCACTTTTTAGAAGTGGTTGTATTTGATATAAAACAGCCTGGTTATTGTGGAAGGAGAGTTCTTGCATGTAGGTCAATACTTTCATGAAGGGTTCTTAGATGGAGTTTTCAGTAACCTTCCTGCAGTCACTTTCCACTTTCTGCTGTTTGTGCAAAAAAAAAAGATGTATGATCGGAAAGGAACTCTCTAAACTATAAACACACGGTTGTGAAAAAATATATTAAAACCGTCCATGTGACAAACAAATTGAAATAAAACACAGTGTGCCTGGAGGTGACCATTTCAGACGTGTGTGGTAGACCTCACCCCCTCCTCCGGCTTGTTTTCCTGTTTCTGAAGGGAAAGAGGCACTCTATCAATCTCAGCAGCGCACTTGTAGTGGCGATGATGCAGAACTAATAGCTTTTAATCCTAACACACATGGCAGCAAGACGACTAGCACACAAAGATCAGAATCAATGCAGGGAAAGGAGAGTGGGGGGGGAAGGAGAAGGGGAGAGGAAGAGGGATAGAAGGAGAGAGGGAGTGATAACAGAATGATTGGGAGGGACAAGGGAGAAAGGGAGAGGGGAAAAGACTGGAAGGGAGGAAGAGAAACAAAAAGAAAGAGGGAACGAGAGAAAGGGAGAGAGAGAAGAAAGTGATGAATCATGAATATAAAGAGATAATGGTGATTGTGGTGCTCTGAGTGATACCTCAGTAGTACAAAGTGAAACAGGGGAAAAACTAAAACACAGAGGGGGTCCGGGATGAAGGAGGATGTTCACTCAGTGCAATTAAGTGTGCAGTTCTTAATGAACGTTACAGGTCGGACGATGGTTGGCTAATTAGGAAATTAGCAGTAATTGCTCGCCAGGCGGGGCGGAGCCATCTCCCTGAGAGAGATCATCACCTGGACTCCTCTCCCGTCGCCGCTGACAACACCTCATAAACAAGATTGATTGTCACCTCTGCATCGTGTGACTTTCTGTGGACAAATGAAACCAAACACCCTAGGAGTTACTGTTACTATACCAACATGGCTCCAACAAAGCAGTACGTAACCACGCTGTTACTATTGTAACTCCAGTCGGTACACTGTTACTATAGTAACTCCGGTCAGTACACTGTTACTATAGGAACTCCAGTCAGTACACTGTAACTATAGTAACTCCAGTCAGTACACTGTTAATATTGTAACTCTAGTCAGTACACTGTTACTATAGTAAATCCAGTCAGTACACTGTTACTATATAACTCCAGTCAGTACACTGTTACTATAGCAACTACAGTCAGTACACTGTTACTACAGATAATAGTACATAAAAAAAAAACACACAACTGCACCCAAAATGCATGTTCCAAATTATTACCCACAATTGAGTTTCCACACATAAAGAACAAAAAATTGTTATGTGTGGAATTATAAACATTAGCAGGTCATGCCTGACTGAAATGCAACTGAAATCAAGCACTATTTAAATCAAAACATTATCACAAGTGAGTAAGTCACATGTGAACATACGACCCCTTGTTGAAAAGGACCTTCTCAAGTCTTCCATCCATTGAATTTGTCAGTTTTTGGAGAGTATCTGCTGGAACAGCCTTGCACGAGGACAGAATAGCCTCCCAGAGCTGTTGTTGAGATGTGAACTGCCTCCCAACATCATAAACACTTCTCTTGATGATGCTCCAAAGGTTCTCAATAGGGTTGAGGTCAGGGAGGATGGGGGCCACACCATAAGTTTGTCTCCTTTGATGCCCATTGCAGCCAGAGATGCAGATGTATTCTTTGCAGCAAGGCGCATTGTCATGCATGAAAACAAACTTGTTCCGAAAAGCTTGATTCTTCCTTTTGAGCCATGGCAGGAAGTGTTCTTTTAGGACCTCCACATATGTTGTGGATGTCATCTTCACACACCGCCAGGGATCCTGAAAGGGCCGACAATCGCTCTCCCCATGATACCAGCCCAAAACATCACTCCACCACCTCCTTGTTGGCACCATAGCCTTGTTTGCATGGGGTGGCCGTCAACCAACCATCCAATACTCATAATATCCATCTGACCATCGAGGGTTGCACAACATTCATCGGTGAACAGAACAGTTTTGAAGTCAGTCTTCAGATATTGCCTGGCCCACTGAGCTTTTCTGCTTGTGTGCAGTGGATAGTGGAGGTCGAAACGATGGCTAACGCACCGCTGCTAACCCCTGGAGGACCCTGCATCTTGATGTCCGGGGCACATTGGAGGCACCAGCAGATTCAAAAAATGCTGTGATGGGGTATTTTACAGCTGCTCTTTCGATCAGACGTATTTGCCTGTTAGAAAGAGTCCTGGATTTTCCTTTATCAACACGCACACGTGTGTGCTCTGAATCAGCTACATACTTCTTGATAGTGCGATGATCGCAATGAAGTTTTCTTGGCAATCTTGATTGTCATCATTCCTTGACCCAAACATTCAACTACTTGTTGCTTTTCAGCAGCCAAAAGGTCCTTCTTCTTGCCCATCTTGGTTGAAAATGGTAGCCTGCTTAATAATGTGGAACAACCTTCTTTAGTAGTAATTGGACTTACCTGCCAAACTAATTAGCACAGGTGTCTTCAACTGGTTCAGTGATATACAGAGCCATGATACGCATTACCATTCATGAGTTTAAACTGACAAACAAAAAATCTTACCTTACCACCCTTTGAACACTTTTTGCATAATAATTTTGATTACAGTGTATATAACTCCAGTCAGTACATTGTTACTAGAGTAACCCCAGGTACCCAGAAGGCTAAAAGAGGGTTAATAAAGGAGAAAGAAAAGGAGGATTTGTGAGGGGAAAAAAAGAGGAAACGAAAAAAAGAATTAATAAATAAATAAAGGCTTTCATATCTGAACGGCAAAAGAATCCATGAAATGTTTAGCCTTCAGCTGTCTGTGATAAGCCATTACACTGGGTTAACACAAACATTCACACACACACAGTTGCACACACTCACATGCACGCACACACAAACACACACAAGCTACAGAATGCCACTGCTCTCTGGTCCCATATCAGACACACACACACACACACACTCCAGGGCGCCGACCGGCCTGCTCTCTCCTGGACGAGCGACAGGAAGAATTAATAATTATCATCATGGATAACAGCAGCACAGAGCCATTCATCACCACTGCCTCTGTCCTGCTGCTGTCAGGACTCCCGCATGGTGCGCCCTGATACTGGGGGGAGGGAGGAGGGGGAGGCCCTGATACTGCGGGGAGGAAGGAGGAGGAGAGGGGGAGGGAGGCCCTGATACTGGGGGGAGGGGGGAAGGAGGCCCTGATATTGAGGGGAGGAGTAAAGGGGGAGGCCCTGATACTGGCAGGAGGGGGGAGGGAGACCCTGATGCTGGCAGGAGGGGGGGAGGGAAGCCCTGATACTGGGGGGAGGAGGAAAGGGGGGAGGGAGGCCCTGATACTGGGGGGAGGAGGGGGGAGGGAGGGGAGAGGGGGGGAGTAGGTTAGGGTGAGGCCCTGATACTGCTACATGGGAGAGGACAGGCGAAAAGTGGGGGGAGAGGCTAATGTGCTTTTGATATGGTTTATCCAGGCGTGGAAGCTGCATGCATGGCCACCTACCAGGCTGGGTTACTGTGGAGCCATCCACCCTCCTCTCTCTCTCCCTCCCCCCCATTTTCTCTCTACCCCCCCCCCCCCCCCCCCCCCCCCCCCCCCCCCCCCCCCCCCCCCCCCCCCCCCCCCCGCAGGCTCCTCATACGGTTCCACCGCAATACGCACTGTTCCACCCGCAATACGCACTGCCCCACCATCACCACACACACTCACCATCACCTCACACACACACTTACACATACAACCCAAACGGCATGTAATGGCAAACTCACTCACCATTACCCCCCCCCCACACACACACACACACATACAACCCCACACACAAATACATGAACACACACTCCAACATATTATATATACACACAAACACATACACAGTGTGGATGATGAGTGATGTTGACAAATAGATATACTTCATAATTACGCTTAATTATCCTTAACGTGCTCAAGAGGTCCATGGAGTTACTGAACGTGCTCATTTAGCCTGAATGACCCTCTCCTGTTTACATGTGATGGAGAGAAGGAGGGAGAGGAGGGAGAAGGAAGGACAGATGAAGTGGGATAGGGATGAGAGGGAGACAGGGGGGGTTTGAGAAAAGGAGGAATCATTGAATGAATAAACAGCTCTGTAGTCATTCTCACAAATTTTCCTTTTGTGGCTCCGACATACAGTAGAACAGCCACTCTCTCTCTCCTCACCCCCTCCCTCCCTCTCTTCCCAGTTCCACTGCCCTCAAACAGAACCAGCTGTTTATCAGTCCACTCTCTATCTTCTCCTCTGAAGGGCCTCAGAATGCACCAGATCACCCTCTCCTGTCTCTATAATCGCACATCCTCATCTCACTTCTCTAGTCTTACGTCTCTAATCTCTCATCTCAGATGTCTAAATCTCATATCTCACAACTCTAATCTCTACTTTTCCTCCAAGGTAGGGGCACAGTGACAAACGACAGAGAGGAAGAGGAAAAGAGAGAAAGAGGGAGGAGGTAGAAGAGAGAGAAAGAGGGAGGAGAGAGAGAGGGAGATGGTATTTGTCTCGAGTACAGCAGTGCTCAAAAGCAGGGGCTGTGCTGTTCATTTAATGCAAGGTTAGGCAGGCTGGCTGATGAATGGACTGTCGACAGCAGAACAAAAGCAGCCGTTTCATCACAGCCCGCAAGGTACACCCCCCTCCTCCTCCCCCTCTTCCACCCCCTCCTCCTCCACCCCCCCTTCTCTCCTCCCCTCCCTCCTCCACACCCCCTTCTCTCCTCCCTCCCTCCTCCACCCCCTCCCTCCCTCCTCCTCCACCCCCCCTTCTCTCCTCCCCTCCCTCCTCCCCTCCGTCCTCCTTCTAATGGACTCAGGGGCCCCCTGCCCTCCCTCCCTCCTTCTCCACCCCCTCCCTCCTTCTCTCCTCCCCTCCCCTCCGTCCCCCTTCTAATGGCCTCAGGGCCCCCTGCCCTCTCTCCCTCCACACAGGAGCGTTCCTGTGTACAATCTGACCTCAGGTCAGATCTAACCCTTCCAGTTCAAACACACACACACACACTCCTGGTCTCTCAGCACAGTAAGTCTGATCACAGTCTAAGTCAGTCTGGAGGCTCCGATGTTTCCACTGACAGCAGAGAGATGTCAGCATGTTAGCAGGACTGTTCATGTGAAGGCTGGACACAGAAAACTAAAAATGGATTCTCCATATACCACACTGGAGAGAACAGGACACACTGTACACACAGAGAGACAGAGAGAGAGAGAGAGAGAGAGAGAACAGTGAGGAGAAAGAGAGAGAGGAGTGAGGAGACAGAGAGCAAAACCACCAACAAAAACACACTCACACACACTCTCACATACACACACACACACACTCTCTCACATACACACACACACTCTCTCACATACACACACACATCTCTCACACACATACACACACTCTCTCAAAACACACACTCTTACACATACACTTTCTCTCACACCCACACACACACACACACACACACACACTTTCTCTCACACACACACTCTCACATAAACACACACACACATTCGTTCTCTCTTTTCATACACACACAATAGCATACTGCCTCATCACCACATCTCTGATCAATACTAACAGCTGACAACACTGATCAAGATTAAAGTGTGTGTGTGTCCGTATGTGTAAGAGAGCGTGAGTTTGTGTGTTAGAGCCAGTGTGTGTGTGAGAGAGCATGTGTGTGTGAAAGAGTGAGAGTATGTGAGAGCGCGCGTGTGTGTGTGTGTATACTAACCGTACAGTCCTTGCTATCTGTAATCTTCAGGCAAAAGTCAGATGTGAACTCCAGCTCAGAGAGACACACCGAGTTACACTCAATCACCTGAGGAGGAGAATACACACATGTAGTCATTTAGCAGACGCTCTTATCCAGACTGACTTACAGCAAGTACAGGGACCTTCCCCCTGAGGCAAGTAGGGTGTTTGGAAACACCAGGGTTCAAACAGGCAACAGCCCGCTCAGCCACCTGACTCCCACACACAACAAGTCAATACACACACACACACACGCACAACAAGTCAATACACACACACACAGGTTGGTTACATTTATCCTTGTGGGAGTTCCATAAACGTAACAAATCTTATTTTCCTAACCCTAACTTTAACCCCTACATTTCAACCATCCCTAAATCCTGACCCTGGGTGTCGTTCTAACCCTAAACCATCCCCAAGTCCTGACCCTGGGTGTCATTCTAACCTTAAACCCCAGAACGGAAGTTCTGACACTTCACACGTCTCTTTCTTTCACAAGTTTCTTTAGTAAAACAAAGGCATACCTACACAAACACACACACACCTACACAAACACACACCTACAGAAACACACCTACATAAACACACACACGCACCAACACACAAAAACACACACCTACACACACAAACACACACTTACACAAATAAAACACACACTATAAACCTCCATTTGTATGTGTGTTTGTTTTTGCTCATAATGGCATATTGGTGCTATCAAAGAAGCTTTGATGACAAACATAAAAATGGAAAAAAGAATTACGACACACCCTGTGTCCCCCCCGGAAACAGGAACACCTGCTGCTTTACACAAATTCATGATTCAAAGAAAGGTTCTCAATTTTCCGGCGTCACGACCAAACTAAATAGAACGTTACTGGATCGTATCAGAGAGCGAGAAAGGGAGAGAAAGAGAGAGCGATGAGGAAAATGAAAAAATGAAAGAAGAAAGGAAAGAGGGAGATGCATGTAATTGGGCTGAGGAGTCATCCATTTGTCACTGGAGGAGAAACTATTGATTAGAGGATTCAAATTCCATTACATACCAGTACCTTCCCTCATTCATCACCCAGGAGAAGGAGGAGGAGAAGGAGGGGGAGGAGAGCTGGGGGGGAATAGAAGAGGGAGGAGAGCTGGGGGAGATGCAAGACTTTCAAAAAGCTCCTCAGTGAAGATTTGA